>CASHTH010003624.1:0-93848 GCA_030341885.1 Geodia barretti
CGGATTCCATGCGCGGGCGAAGTACTTTCAACTCCTTGAGAAGGACATCTCTTTTTTCTGTTTCTTCCTGCTTGAGTGGTTCCGTATCATCACTGTTTGTTTTCACCGTAAACCCGGCATCCCGAATCATTTCAAGCGTGCGCGATGCCGTCGAGCCTTCCGCATTCAGGTAGCCGTCTATAAACATTGAATTCGCTGGATAGAGTGCCATCACTTCCATGCTCCGAAAATGATGCTCCCTGCCTGCAGCGACCCGTATCTCAGCCTGAGGATTCAGAAATCGGTAAAGACATAACACGCGTAGACAATAATCGGGCGTTAGCGTAGGCGTTTCCACCAGCTGCGTGCCGAATATTGGCAAGAAAAAGTTTACTGGGAGTGAGGCGACCTCAAGTTGCCGGAGTGCTTTCGCCACCTTAATTAAGTCATCTATCCCTTCACCCATCCCCACGATCACACCTGAACAACAGGCGAGCCCGACCGTCTGTGCGGCTTGCAACGTATCCATCCTATCCTGATAGCTATGCGTGCTACATATCTTTGGATAATGGGCTTCGGAAGTATTCAGATTATGGTTCAATCTGTCCAATCCCGCGGACTTTAAGATACCAGCAGATTCTACATCAACCAATCCGGCGGAGAGACACACTTCGATCGGGTAGCGCGCTTTTACAGTGCGGATGAGTTTCGCAAGGTGAGCGACTCGTTTTGGTGAGGGACCGCGTCCACTCATTACAATGCAGTAGCGATACGCGCCGGATTCATAAGCGCGTTCAGCTTCCGCCAGAATCTCAGTATCAGGTTTTAAAGGGTAGGCTTCGATGTCTGTCGTTGCGGAATTTGCCTGCGCGCAATAATGGCAATCCTCTGGGCAGTAGCCGTTCTGGGCGTTGTTGAGGATATGCAGTTGTACCTCATTTTGAAAGTAGGTTTTGCGAACCTGATACGCTGCATCCAGAAGTGGGAGTAATTCTATCTCCGATGCGGTTAGAAGTTTTTCACAGGTAGCATCGGAAAGGAGCTCGCCGCTGAGGCTAATAGTTGTTAATTCTTGATAAAATGTTATTTCCATGTTTTTAACAATTGGGTTTTCGCTCTGATTTTTCCGTTCTCAAAATCGGGTTTCCGATCAATCTCAACCATATTGGTTAGGACTTACGCAATGCACAATGAATTGCGCGACTACGAACCACGCTTGTTTTGAGAACACGGCTATTTTCAAAGAGATTGTGTTTGTAGTAAGGCGATTTATCGCCTGTTTGGGTAAATCCTGTTGGTTATGATTAAACTATTTTAAGAATGATGCAAGCGGGCAACAACGACAACCTGTGGATTGTAAGATGAAGCCGATATTTAATTGTCTGTCTTACGCCTTGCACCCGACTAAAAAACATCCCATGCAATGTCGGTTGCATTAAAGACAGGACCTTCGGTGCAAACACGTTGGTATTCAACGCGATTCGTATCTATTCGGACGGGACAAACGCAACCGAGACACACCCCCATCGCACATCCCATCCGATTCTCCATAGCAATTTGGGCAGACACCTCAAAGTCAGTGGCAATTTTTGTAACAGCGGCGAGCATTCCGTGCGGTCCACATGCATAAATCGTCGGACGATGCCATTTGGTTTCACTCAGCAAATCCGCCAGGACATCAGTTACATACCCGTGATGCCCGATGCTCCCATCGTCTGTAGCGATATGTACTGCGATGCCGATAGATTCTAAATCTGACACACTCAAGAGTCGGGCACGATGCTGGGCACCGACGAATCCGAGCGTCTGTATATCGTTTTCACGCAACGCAGCAGCCAGTAACATGAGCGATGCAATACCGGCACCCCCACCGACAAGGATGGCTGGCTCAGGCTTTGTGGTAAGATTAAACGTATTGCCGAGCGGTCCCAAGACTTGTAAAGGTGCGCCCGTCGGCATCTCCGACAATTGCTTTGTCCCTTCGCCGATGATCTGATAAGCATTGTTATCTCGTGCCCTTCCACCGTATAGATAGTGAAAGGACGGCGAAGTAACATTCCTGTATCCTGTGAAATCATGACGTGGACAAACTGCCCTGGACGTGCATGCTGCGCGATCTCAGCACATTCACAACGCAACAAGTAATGCGCTTCCGCTACCTCTTCGTTAGAGAGAATAGTAGTCCGGGTGTCGTAGGTGTTCAATGAACAGTTATTTCGCATAGCGTATATATGTTACCACGTAAAGACGGATATAGCAAGACTATTCTAAGTCAGAGTAGGGTTATTTAGTTTTCCATTTTTTACGACGTTTTCGGGTGACCCGGTAGAAGCGGTTTGTAACCGCTCCGGGCATCGAAAAGGGTGCTCAAACTCCAGCCAATCCGATAAATTTTTAAAACTATGGTGAATTATGAAAATACATTGACACTTCACAGATCAAGGAATAAGAAATCTCCTTCCCACCGCTGGCGAGATTTCCTAACCTCGCCCTTATAGTGTATAGATAATTGTCAAATCTATCATAACACCTTTCTTACTATCTTTTTTTACACAGTTGACTCTATAGGAAAGAAAGGAACATTCTATTTCCACAACAACATATAAAACAATTCTGGCAACAAAGAATTCGCTTGCAATTTTTGGGAATTATGCTATGATTACGCGTAAAGGAGAGCAACAGATAATGGAAAATGCATTGCAGTTTCGCAGCGACCAGCGTTTTAAAATCGTGCAATTTACTGATATTCATTGGCACAATGGTGAAGAACCCGATCAACAATCGGCAGCATTAATAGCACGAGTAGCAAAAACTGAATCCCCAGATTTGATTGTGCTGACTGGCGATATTTTGGCGGGCGGAGGTTGTGATGATGCCGCTGAATCCCTCCGACAAGTTGTTCAAACCGTCGAAGCGTGTGGGGTTCCGTGGGCAGCAGTCTTCGGGAATCACGACGATGAAGGCACCGCTGATCGGCACGAACTCATGGCAATCATGTCGGAGAGTCCGCTATCCCTCACGCAACCAGGACCGGCGGAGATTCCCGGTGTTGGGAATTACGTCTTATCCATCCAGAGTTTTAAGGAGAATGTGCCCGCTGCAGTGCTCTACTTTATTGATTCCGGCAGTTACGCGCAAACAGATATTGGTGGCTACGATTGGATTAAACGGGAACAAATTGCGTGGTATCTGCAAGAATCTGCAAGAATCACTGCTGGAGCGGGGAATCCACTTCCTGCACTCGCCTTTTTCCACATCCCAATTCCTGAATATGACGAGGTATGGGACTTTCACACCTGCTATGGGGTGAAATATGAGAACGTATGCGCGCCTCAGGTCAATACGGGTTTCTTCGCCGCGATGCATGAAGCAGGCGATGTCATGGGAACGTTTGTCGGACACGAACATGTTAACGATTTCTGGGGTGATTTGCACGGGATTCGCCTGTGCTACGGGCGCGCTTCTGGCTACAATACTTACGGTCGAGAGGGATTTCCCCGCGGCGCACGGGTCATAGCGTTACAGGAAGGTGAACGTCAATTTGAGACATGGCTTCATCTGGATGACGGGACAGTAGTCGCGGGAGCAACCGGAGCATACGCCGCTTCAGCGAACTTTTACCGAAGATTAACGGAACGCACTGCAACTAATAATCGGATTTAACAAATTCAAGACTCATCTTACAGGAGGAAATTGTGAGGGCAAATTCTCAAATCTCTATTCGACACGAAGGAAAGATCGCTATATTTGACATTACAGGGTATCTCACCGATGGTTCTGAACCTATATTAAGTGAAGCTTACGCCGATGCTGAAGTTCAGGAAGCAGAAAAGGTTTTACTTAATTTTGAACGGCGCAGTTTCATTACAAGTAGCGGGTTCGGTGAGATCATCAGACTGCTTTGGAAAATGCGAGATAAAGGACAATCTTTGCGAGTGGCACATCCGTCTACACAAGTCCGAAATATCTTCAATACCATTGGACTGACGCAGAGTATAGGCGTCTTTGAATCGGAAGCAGACGCATTAGTGGACTTCTGATATGTTACTGACCGTTTGATTCACTAAATGTAAAAACACAAATTATGTCCTGATGACAGAATTTCATGGGAAAAGCGTGTACATGTTCATATTCAACACTATACCTATCAAACTCCAGAGGCTCCCCGCGAGGAACTGACCGAAGACGAAACCCAAAAATAGCGGTAATGCTCTGCGATAGGCTCGAACCCCACCCCCTGTGAAAAGTAACTGCTTGAAGAACCACCCCAAAAATATTGAGAACCACATCCAACCGATAGCCCAACCGTTCCCCACAGCATAACCCACAGGATAGAGGGGCCACCACAAAAATTGACGTTTCAGAAACGTCAGTACGCCGGTGAACAGGAAGCCAAATACTATATGCTGGATAGCGGGTAGATTCGGTGCTCGTGGCGCGATAATCCAACTTTGCAAGCGGTTAAATTCACCAACTCCCCACTGTGCGAATCGATATTCATAATAGAGTGCCACGTGCCCAACAATCGAAACGATCGCGCCAACAATTGACGCAACAATCAGGGCAATAACCAAACGATTCTCATGCAAACGGAAATGCCTGCCGATTTTGAACGCCTCCAATTGATGTGGCATCGGATGGCAGCGATACCCATACGCAAGCCATGAAAGTAGGGTCGTGTTGGTTAGGTTTTGCGTGCCCAAGGGTCGACTTCCCGCAAACATCAACATAATTCTGTCCGGATGTACATTGTGTAATTCATGTGTCGGAGGCCCGAGTTCGGCGCGCATGCGTGTCATCCCAAGGCATAACACCAAATAGATGCCGAAATAACCCAGCGCAACCCACGGCGATAACCCAGCGAAATACCAGAAAACTAACACAAGAGCCATACTGATTACCAATCCAAAAACAGCGAGCCGATATAAGCCATCTTTAGATTTAAAGGAAAACACGCCGCCGAGGACTCCGAGAATCTGTCGCCGACTTGTGACGAGGGCAAGTGTCCCAATGCCGAGCCAAGCACCGGAGCGTTGTTCCGTTTGTAAACCGATGGCGGTCGTCCACCCCGTTGCGCTGAAAAAGACGCGCTGCGCACCCCAAAACAGGTAGAAAAACCAAAATGACAGCGACAACTCCAGCGGCATGAGATACCCAAACCCAATTGCAAATGGATAGACATAGATTGGTAAACGCCCCACTGCGTTCCAAGGTCGGTCAGAAAAATAGAGTAGATACTTGATTTTGAGCGAAGGTATCACAGGAAAGAGATAGTTCAACCCCGCCAGAATCTCCAGTCCAAATGCGATCCCGAAACCGAGCCAAAACAACTTATTGCGAAAGAGTGTAGACGTATTACCGAGCAATTCAACAGGAAGTGTCGTCAAAGGATAACTCAACTTCTCGTGGTCGATCCACTGTCTCCTGATGATGATGTTGACACACAGCATCATAAATAGAATGACAATCACCAATCCACTCCACGCTATGATGGGCCACATCCACGCATTTAGGTAGTGTTCCTGCCAAAACGTATCATCACCCTCAAAGTAGCCCTGTAGAATCCGCCGATCAGTAACCGTTAGCCATGTCGGCATGAATCGGAAGAAGAGATCTGACCATTCATTTTCAGGTGTTGCAAACCATCCGGCGTTGGCAATCATGGGCACTAACTGCCGAACGATGTCGTGTCCAGCGAGCGCAGTTGCTACGGATACCATCGTATACGTCAACGCAAGTTCGCGCGCCGTAGGCGCGAAACCTCTAAAAACCTTTTTGAGAAGTGGATTGATGAGAGCGAGTAGGAAAAAGGTGAAGAGTACCGTCGGAAAGATAGAAAAATCGGTCAGCTCCCATACTACTCGGTTTTCTGCGGAGATAATCCAATAACAGGTGAGGATAATGAGAATCGAACCGAAGACGAGAGTCCCGAAAAGAAAACGGAGTGCTGAGGATTTCCGGTTATCCGCAGTTATGGGCGATGCTCTGTGCTGCATAGTTATAGTATACCACATTCGTCAGCGTTGATACAACGAACGATATGTGCCCTCTGTAGGGCAATGACTTTGGGATTTGCCATTTCCATCGCTTCGTGCTATAATAAACAATACTTTAACTTCGCATGCAAGGGAAAAGTTATGCTACCCGGCGGTCTGGACAATAATGCACCACTTTCTAACATCGATAAGATACTCGTCATTCGCGTTGACGGGATCGGCGATTTGCTGAACTCGACCCCGGCGATCTCGTTGTTGCGAGAAAGAACTATCCATCAGCGGAAATCACAGTATTAGCGCGCCCACTTAATGCCGCTGTGCTAATCGGTAATCCCGATGTGGACAGAATTCTCGTCTTTGATAGGGGTGGAAAACACCGAGGGATATTAGCACGACTCCAATTCTACCGCGAGTTGCGTCGTGAGCGGTTTCAACTTGTTGTCGCAATGCAGACAGCAATGTGGTCCCATCTCGTTGCCTTTCTTTCGGGTGCACCATACCGTTTAGGACGTTATCAGAAACGCTTCAAATCCACCCTCACACACGCGTGGCGCGGTAAATATCCAAAAGGCGAAACCCACGAAGTTGACAGAAACTTAGAACTTGTCCGATTAATCTGTAATGGAGGAGGCAAACGGAAACTCATATTCCGCTTGTCGCCTGATGAGATTGCCGTCGCAAAAGCACAGATCGCGTCATGGAACATCGGTACCGGGGACATTTCTCATCGGTATTCATCCTGGTGGGAGTTCGTTCGATAAACGCTGGCCCGAAAAGCAGTACGCTGAACTTGCTGACAGACTGGCACACCACTATAACGCCACGATACTTCTTTTACGGGGTCCCGATGAAGAGGCATTAACGGACAATATTCAGAAAGCGATGCAGTCCCCTGCTATTACCCACGCGCCAGAAACAATCCGCGAATTAGGGGCACTGCTATCCTGTTGCGATTTGGTCGTCTGCAACGATTCCGGTCCGATGCACCTCGCCGCAGCAGTGGACGTACCGACAATAGCGATCTTCGGTCCCACTGATCATGTGGCGTGGCATCCGTTGAGTGAAAACGCCTCTATCGTGCGGCGGGATATGCCGTGCTGGCCCTGTAGCGCGCACAAGTGCAAAATCGGATGGGAATGCACGAAAAAACTTCCTGTTGAACCGGTTTGGGATGCAGCGACGATAACCGTAGAAGCGAGACGAAAATGAAGATTGTCGTAGTAGGGTGGGGCTCAACGGGAGATGTCTATCCTGTCTTGGCACTATCGGAACGTTTGCTCGAAAGAGGGCATCAGGTGCGCGTCTGTGCACCCAGGACTTTATAGAGACAAGACTCTTCGAGATCGGTGCGGAATTCTATGAGATAGGTATCGTTTTTGAGCTGTCAGAATTTCAGACGGCGATGGACGCAATTATCCCCAAGCGCGACCCGCTTGCGATGCTACGACTCATTGTAGAGGAAGGGATTGTGCGCCGTGGCGAAAAATGGTATCACGACTGCTCAGCTGCAATGAAAGGGTTTGATATAGTCCTCTGCCATTCCGTGGACATCCCTGCCCAAGAGGCTGCAATTCGCAACGGTGTCCCGTGGCTGACTGTAACATATTGTCCCGGGTTTCATCAAGTCTCTCGACTTCGCCCCGCATCCATTTCCAAATTGGGGACGTATATTCAACGCGATTGTATGGAAATTGGCACAGCTCCGTCTTGCTTCAAGTGTGGACGTGCTTTTCAATCAATTTATCGCGTCTGTCGGCGGAGAACCACGAACTTCAGTAGCATTAGACGGGATGTATTCACCACATCTGAACCTCATTGCCGCATCTCCATCTCTCTGCCCACCAAGTGTCTTCCCATCGAATCACAAATTCACCGGAGTATGGCATCTTGCGTCGCCATCCTATGTCCCGCCGCCTGAACTTGTCAATTTTTTAGCGAAGGGTCCGCCACCCGTTATTATCTCTTTCGGTTCAATGGGAGGTTCAAACGGACGTGAAACAACAGAAATCTTGATTGATGCTGTTAAGAAAGCAAAGCAACGCGCGATCATCCAAGCGGGATGGGGACAACTCGGCACAAAAGACACACCACCGGACATCTTCTGCACGGAGTATGTGCCACACCAGTGGCTGTTTCCGAAGGGGTGTTGCGTTGTGCACCACGGTGGAGCTGGAACAACTGCGTCCGTGTGTCGTGCCAAAGTTCCTTCTGTTGTTGTAGCACACCACGCAGATCAACCCTATTGGGGGAAACGCCTGTCGGACTTAGGCGTGGCACCGCGGCATCTGCATCGTCGAAGCCTCACTGCCAAACGTTTGGCGAAACGGATTCAGCAAGTCTTGGAAACGCCTGCGATGACAGCGCGTGCCCAGGTTTTGGGAGAACAGATGGAAACGGAAGATGGTTTGACTGCAGCTGTTGACCTGATTGAATCTTTTTAAGGAGCTAGAAAAATGCTAAACTTGTTTGACATTCCAATGCACGACAGAGAAGGCTTTATTGAAGCTTTAGAAAAACTTGACGCAAAAACAACTGCTGTTGCGTGGGAGTTTTTGGAGCGTGAGATTCCCGGCGTTGCTGACGATGAGGCGTTCGACGGGCTGTGCTGGTTTGATATCGCCGAAGTAGAACTTGACTTAACCTTGGAAGAAATGTTGGCTCTAACAACTTTTGACCCTATAGGTGTGAGTAGCGACGCGATGGACATGCAGGGACGGGATCCGCTCAGTGACGTGCAGTATCTTCACAGTCTTTATGAATGGTGGGAGGTATTAGAAAAAGATCGCGAAACACTTGAGAACCTTTTTCAAAACAAAGCCGTTTCTGAAATACTTGAGGAAATGCACACCGTTCTAAAAGTCTATAGTATCCCTTTTGGTAGCATAGAGAGCGTTCACAGGTTCTGTGAAAACGCAAGGCGGGAAGCAATGGATGCGTGGTTAAAAGACGAGAAGCGTTAAACCCTCTCCACTTCAATGTTGTTTCTTCTATTTACTCAATTTGCGTAAGTCCTGATTAAAAAACCTTTGATAAAAAATGCTGAAGAAAATTCTCGTCTTTAGTTTCTCTTTTATCGGTGATGCGGTCCTGTCTACTTCAGTTATCCAACCCCTGCGAAGACACTTTTCGGATGCACATATTACCTTCCTCGTCGGACCGCGAGCGTTTGACCTCCTTGCGACCGATCCCAATATCGATGCAGCATTGGTTTATGACAATCGCGGCGAACACGCTGGTTGGAAAGGCAGGCTGCGTCTCATAAAAACCTTACGACTTGAGAAATTCGACCTCATTGTCAATTTACGGGATAGCCTCATGGCACGGTGTATCGGCGCGAAACATTGGGGGGCTGCTCGATGGTGACGGCAACCGCCATGCTGTCACTCGATATCTGGAAGTGCTTCAGAGACAAGGCGTTGACACAACGGATGCGTCCCCACTCTTAGAATTGACTGAAGCGGAATACGCCGATGCGCGCCACTTCTTGCCGAAGCAGGTCGGACATCAGAACAATTGTTAATTGGTATTCATCCGGGTGGGAATTGGGAATACAAGTTGTGGGATGCAAAGAACTACGCGAATGTCGCGAGTATTTTAGCAGAAAAATTAGACGCAGCGATTTTACTCTTTGCCGGTCCGAACGAACGGGAACTCCAAGCGAAGGTTGCAGAAATGATGGATGTCCCACCAATGCTCGTCAAAACGGACGATCTTCGGCATCTCGCGGCGTTAATCTCTGCATGCGATGTATATATCGGAAACGACACGGGACCGATGCATATTGCTGCTGCCGTGAGGACCCCTGTAGTTGCGCTTTTCGGTTCAACAAACCACATTCGGAGCGGTCCCTACGGTGATAAGCACACAGTTATCCAGAGCGGAATAAATTTGGGATGTAACCCATGCCATCCGGGGAGGCATCCGGGGGGATGCGGTGCTGGTAGTTGTGCAGTGATTGCGGGGATTACGGTGGAACAGGTATCAGCCGCAGTAGAGCATTACACGTCTTCAATCTCAATTCCAGACCCAAGGAAATTCGTTTCTAATTTCTCCTAGTCACACTTTGAAATTTCGCCATCTGTTTCTGTTTCACTAGTGCTTAGTCAAGTTTATCTTGATAGTTAATCTAAAACATGATATACTGCGTGTTAACGAATAAATCCTGTAAGTTGGAGTCAGTTATGCCAGCGAAACGTTACCCCGTTCTCCTTGACTCAGAGCAACGAGAGTCTCTCATCCGTCTGATCTCTATCGGTAAGGATTCGGCGCGAAAACTCACGCGTGCCCGGATCTTGTTAAAAGCGGATGAAAGTGAGGGAGCCGCCGCTTATGCAGATAAACAGATAAGAGAAGCGCTGGAAGTCTCGCTGTCTACCATTGAGCGAACGCGTAAAACCTTCGCCCTTGAAGGTCTCACTGCCGCACTAACCCCGAAAAAACGGTCTTGGGTCTCCCGGCAAAAGTTTGATGGCGAAAAAGAGGCACATCTCATCGCTTTAGCGTGTTCAGATCCCCCAGAGGGACACGCCCGATGGACGCTGCGTCTGTTAGCCGAGGAAATGGTAGAACTCAACCATTTTTCGAGCATTTCTCATGAGTGTATCCGACAGGTGCTAAAAAAAACGAACTGTGTCCCTGGCGCAAGCAGCAGTGGTGTATCCCCGCAGAGGCTTCGGAGGCATTCGTGACAAATATGGAAGATGTTTTAGACCTCTATGCGCGCCCTGAAGACCCGAGGCGTCCTGTAGTGTGTGTCGATGAGACGAGTAAACAACACCTTCAGGAAATGCGTCCGCCGCTCCCAGTGATGCCGGGCAAACCTTATCGATATGATCCTGAATATAAACGCAACGGCGTGAGCAATCTGTTTATGATCTTCGCACCCCTTTTAGGATTTCGACACGTTGAAGTCACCGACCAACGCAGAAGCATTGATTTCGCACATGTCTGTCAAGATATCGTGGATGTGCATTTTCCAGACGCAGAAAAGATACTGATAGTTTGCGATAATCTCAATACACACAAGCCGGGATCCTTGTATAAAGCGTTTGATGCACAAGAGGCTGAGCGGATCGCTGAAAAACTTGAGTTTCACTATACCCCGAAGCACGGGAGTTGGTTGAATATCGCAGAGATTGAGTTTTCCGTGCTAAGGCGGCAATGTCTTTCAAGACGTATCCCCGACCAAGAGACTCTCAAACGCGAGGTGCAGGCATGGCAAAACCGGAGAAATCAGCAAGGCACCACGGTCCACTGGCGATTTACGACTGACGACGCGCGGATCAAACTCAAAAAACTATATCCTTCAATTAACGATTGACATAGCACTAGTATGTAGTGGATCGTCTTTGGGCACAGAATAGTTGCTATAGCGGAAAATATGATCTTTCATCAAGTAAATTGATGAGTTTATCATATGCATCGCTGTAAGCCCAAGAATGACTAATAAAAAGATTATAGGTTCGCATGCGATAACCCTCCAGTTGAGTTCTAGTGTTATGAAAGTTTGTATAGAATTATTATACTATGTTAAATTTGAAGATTCAAACTATTTTCCCCAAAAACTGAAGCGGATGGATACAAGGTTGGAGCGTAGATGGTAGAATATTGGTAACGCCTGGCTACAAGTCCAAGGAAGGCACGATGGACGTTGCCCGTAAAATTCACTTGTGCTGGGACAACGCTCAATTCACCTACCTTTCAGGAAGTGGATGATAAGCAAAAATTTGGACAGATTCGGACCATAGAGGCACCTCAACTATTGTGCCGTAAGTGATATTGCGAGTCAGGTCTTTTTCCATTGCAGCCGCAGACTGTTTAGCACAACAGAAACACTACTAAACGCCATGGCGAACGCTGCAAGCATCGGGTGTAGCTCCCGAAACATCATCGGCACGAAAGATAGCGGATAAAGCGCGCCCGCTGCGACAGGAATTAAAAGTACATTGTAGAAGAACGCCCAGAAAAGGTTCTGTTTAATCGTGCGCATGGTCGAGCGGCTTAGCCGAATTGCATCGGGGAGTCCACGCAAATCGCTGTGCATGAGCGTCACGTGTGCTGTCTCCCTGGCAATATCGGTGCCTGTGCCGAGTGAGATTCCGATATCGGCTTGTGCCAATGCGGGGGTATCGTTAATGCCGTCGCCTACCATCGCGACGAGTTCACTATTTTCCGCCTGTAACTTTTTAACGGCTGCCGCTTTATCTTCGGGTTTGAGTTCTGCCATGACATCGCTAATCCGCGCTGCCTTGGCGATCGCATCAGCGGTAACGCGGTTATCCCCTGTCATCATTACTACAGTACATCCAAGTTCGTAGAGTTCCGCGACTGTAGCCTGCGCTTCCGATCTCAATGTGTCCGCGACCGCCAGAAGTCCAACAACGTGCCCATCAACGACAACCCATAGAACGGTTTTCGCTTCCGTCTGTAGACGGTCTGCTTCTTCTTCAAATCTTTTAGTAGGAATGTTGTGCTGTTGAATTAAGGATAAATTGCCTATGACGACCCTATTTTCACCGACCTGTGCGGCGATACCGTGTCCAGCAACCGCTTTAAACGCACTTGGCGTAGCGATGTCAATTCCACGTTCCTCAGCTGCTCGAACAATTGCTTTGCCAATAGGATGTTCACTACCACGCTCCGCAGCGGCAGATAGCTGTAGGAGTTCTGATTCGTCTTTATCCGTGAGAATATCGGTAAGCGTGAGTTTCCCCTCTGTCAAGGTGCCTGTTTTATCGAGGACAATTGTGGTTAAGTCTCCAGCGCGTTCAAGTGCTTCGCCGTTTCGGAAGAGGATGCCGCGCTGCGCACCGATACCGGTTCCCATCATAACAGCAGTTGGGGTGGCAAGTCCCAATGCACAAGGGCAAGCTGTGACAAGGATTGCAACTAAACGGAGCATTGCCGGGGTGAATCCTGCTCCGATGCCGAACCACCATACGAGAAACGTCACAATGGCAATCCGCTGACGACGGGCACAAACACATTTGTGACTGCATCGGCGGCGCGTTGGATAGGGGGCTTGCTCTGTTGCGTTGTTTGTACCAATTGGACAAGACGGGCAAGGGCTGTTTCTGTCCCGATATGCGTGGCTTCCATTGTGAGCATTCCACTCTGGTTCATCGTCGCTACGGTCACAGGGTCGCCGGGTCTCTTATCTACGGGTAGGCTTTCTCCGGTAAAGACGCTTTCATCGATGGCACTTTTGCCGCTGCGCACCACACCATCAACAGGAATACTTTCGCCGGGACGTACAAGAAGAACATCTCCTACGCCAACCTGTTCAATAGGGATGTGCTGTTCTTCGCCGTTTTCTAAGCGGCACGCTATTTTAGGAGAAAGTTGGGGGAGTTTTTTGAGGGCTGCGTTTATCTTACCTTTGGCACGTGCTTCAAGAAGTTTCCCTAACTTAATCAAGGTAATGATAACCGCGGCTGTCTCAAAATAGACGTGAGTCCCGAAGCTTGCCCCGGCGCCCATCCCTAATGCAATCGTTACAGTGAGGCTATAGAGAAACGCCACCGATGAACCCATAGCGACAAGGACATCCATATTGGCGGATCGGTTGCGTAAGGCTTTAAAACCACCGACGTAATAGTCCCAAGCAACATAACCCTGCACCGGTAATGCTAAGCCAAACATGAGCCAGTTAACCCAGTTTGCTGATGCCCACGCGCCTAACAGATTCATATCTCTACCCATGCTGAGGAGAAAGAGTGGGAGCGTGAAGATGATCCCGACAATGAATTGCATTTTTTTGTCGTCGGAGTTCCTCAGCGCGAGCTGCGTCTTCTTCGTTCTCATCGACAACGTCAAAACCGAGATCTCGGATCTTGTCGACAATGATCTCCTCGCTGAGCGTGGATGCATCAAAGGTAACCGCGGCATATTCAGTGGCGAGGCTGACCTCTGCGGTAAGGATACCCTCCATTTTTTTGAGATGCCGTGTGATGGTGCTTGCACAGTTTTCGCAGTGCATGCCAGTGATGGGGAGGTTAAGTTGGTGTTCCATTTTTTAAACGATTAATTCTGAGTATCGCTCCACTACATTTCACGGTGGTTCTCAGTTTTTAAATGATTAACTCTGGACACCGCTCCACTACGTTTCGCTGTAGTTCTCAGTTAATTCCCAGGGTCATTTGGTTTTCGTGATTTCTCTTAATTTTCGGAAGGGGTCGCGAACTGGAGAAGCGAGAGGGTAGGCACAAGACCTACCCCTATATCTACACGGAAGTGTCGGGAATCGGAGTGTTTTTGCTTGGGTGTTTCCCCCCTCCTACAAAAGAACTGAATGCCCTCGTTAATTCCAACCACCCCTGGTACTTAAAAAGTTACTTTACCAATTTTAGCACATCGCGGACAAGAGACGCAAGGAAAGTACCGGATATAATAAGCAAAAATTTTCCAGCTATCCTAAGTGTACAGGTTCACCTGTTTTCCAAAGAGTGATTGGCAGCGATTGACAAAATAGCGGTTTTGGCGGCATCCGAATAGGGGGAACGGATTGCACTGCCATCACCTGCGCGGACTGCGTCAATAAAAGTGCTATCCATTTCGATAGTGCAATTGTTTTGCGGATTCCACGTGGTCGTCTCATCAGCAGTAGAGAGCACAAGCGCGCTACGGAGATGGTATTCAAGTGAACCGTCCTCACAGAAAATGTCTAAGCCGGAACGCCGCATCCCATTCGTTGTGAAGCAAGCAGAGAACATAACACCGAAGACACCACTCTCAAATTGTAACGAGACGGCAGAGGCTTCCTCGATATCATAATCGGTATTCGGAATCAGATCGTAACGCGCGACAGCATAGACGGTTTTGACCTCACCGAAGAGGTATCTCGCCATATCAAATTCGTGCGTCGTCTGCTCCATGAGCTGTCCACCGGATTTCGCCTTCTCACGCCACCATCCGCCGGGCATACCACCCATCCAGTAGCCCATAAAGAATCCGACACGTCGGTCTGCGAGAAGTTCCTGCGCTTTGTCGATAATATCAAGGTAACGTTCCTGATACCCACAAGCGGTGATGATGCCTCTTTCTTCCACTTCCGCTGCAATGTCCTTTGCCTCGGCTGCATCCATGTGCACCGGTTTCTCTACAAACATCGGCAGTCCGGCGGCAACGACAGCGCGCTCGGGGGCACCATGGGCAAACGGTGGAATTGAGATATAAACGGCATCCAATTCCTCGCTCGCGAGCATCTGATTATAGTCCCCGTAGGCTTTACCACCGTATTGGGTAACAGCCTGCTCCGCTTTCTCCACTACAATATCACAGAAGGCAACGAATTTTGTGCCGCCGATCTCGGTTAACTCGCGCAAGTGGCGATTCATGTTGCCACCTGTGCCGATAAAGCCTAATCTAACGTCTGACATAACGTCCTCTTTTTTGTTTTCCTTAAGACTTATGCAAAATCCCTTGCTTTGTTATCTGGGCAAGGGAAGAACGGAAGTGTGGAAGACCGAGGAATCCACCCTCCATCCTTCCACACTTCAATTTAATATCTATCGGCTTGCGGTTTGCGGTGGAGTCGGGGTTACAAACCCCTCCCACCGCCACACGTCCTTCTGACTGCTGACAGCCATTAAAAAACGGAATTCTGTGCTGGATTCAGCATGAGCGACGGCAAAATACCGATAAGCAAAACACCAATCGCGGCGAGGACTAACCCAACAATAAGGGTGCCTGGGTACGACGCAAAACTCAGTTCCTCTTCCGGTTCACGCATATACATCGTCACAACAACACGGAGATAGTAGAACGCCGATATCGCAGTGTTAATGGCACCCACAATAACAAGCCAGATATGTCCTGCCTGAACTGCCGATTTGAAAATATAGAATTTTCCGACGAATCCAGCAGTCGGCGGGAAACCCGCGAGTGACAAAAGCATTATCGTCATAAACATAGCAAGTAACGGCTTTCGGAGACCAATCCCTGCGTAATCGGAAATCATAAGGCTCTCGCCATCCTCCGTTTTTGCCAAGATGACCGCACCGAACGCGCCGATGTTCATCACACAGTAAACGAGTAGATAAAGCATTGCGCTGGAAATTCCGTCGTTATTTGCAGCCGCCAAGCCAATTAGTACGTAACCTGCGTGGGCAATACTTGAGTAAGCGAGCATCCTCTTGATGTTTGTCTGGGCAATCGCGACGACATTTCCGACTGTCATCGTTAACATCGCCAACACAATGACAGCACCACTCCATTCGACTTGCAGACTTGGTAATGCTTCCATGAAAATTCTGAGGAACGCCGCAAACCCAGCTGCCTTTGGTCCGGCGGAGATAAATGCTGCTATCGTTGTGGGAGCACCTCGTAAACATCTGGTGCCCATTGATGGAACGGAACAATGGCGACCTTAAATCCGAATCCAACAATAAGAAGGAACATTCCGGCTAACAACAGTGGCGATTTATTCGCGGCAGTAATTGCCTCAGCGATCGCGGGGATATTCGTCGTTCCGGCACCCCCGTAAATAAGAGCGATCCCGTAGAGGAAGAACGCGCTTGCAAACGCGCCGAGCAATAGGTATTTCATACCCGCCTCGCTTGAAGCAGGATTATCTCGAAAATAACCTGCCAACACATACAACGATAATGACATCAGTTCCAAGCCAAGGAAAACGATAATCAACTCATTGCCTGCAGCCATCAACATCATACCGAGCGTCGCGAGCAGAATAAGTAGATAGTAAGGACCCTGCTTTCTATCGTCCTTGCCCAAATAACTCATCGAAATCAACGCGACCAAAATCGTCGAAACAAGGAAAACAATGTTGAAGAAGAGGGAGAAATTATCCACCTTGAACATGTCGTTGAATTGGGTACCAACTGTGCCTGCTTGATGCATCTGGATAGAGACCCATAGCGCAATCCCCGCCCCAACGATTGTCACCCAGCCGAGAACCGCTTTTGAGATGGAATCAAACAGATCAAAAACGAGGACGATGAGCAATGTTAAAGCGATAACCAACTCCGGCATAAGTAATTGCCAGTTAATCTCTATTGGCATTCAAAATCTCCTTTTTTAAGAGTTGTCAACCGTCCGCTGTCAACAGTCAGTAAGAGAACCTTATGGCAGTTGCGTATTGCTTGCACACCACGCTCTTTGCTGACGACTGATGGCTGATCGCTGACGGCTATAGGAACACTAACGTCACAATCACAAAGAGAGGGACTAAAATTCCTACCGACCAGATCATATATCCGAAAAAACTCGGCATGCGGATACCGCTTTGTTCCGCTATTGCTTTCACCATGAAGTTCGGGGCATTACCGATATAGGTATTCGCGCCCATGAAAACTGCACCGACGGAAATAGCCGTTAGCAAATTGACAAATGTTTGATGGTCCTTAGGCAATGAATCAAATGGCGTAGACAAGATCTCCGGTACCATGGCTTCAGTGAGATGTAATTGGCCAAGTGCTGTGTTAAAAAACGTCAAATAGGTCGGCGCATTATCTAAGAAACTCGACAGAGTTCCGGTTATCCAAAAATAGTGAATCGGTTCTTTTATTGCCCCAATCAACCCACGTAACGCACCGTTTTCACCGGCTTTCAGAATCGCCAACGCCGGAATAATTGTCATAAAGATACCGGCGAACACTTTCGCAACCTCTTCAATCGGCTCCCACGAAAACTCGTTCGCTTGACGCAACTCACCACTAAAGGGTGTAAACCTGAGGGATAGCAGCCCCATGACGACAATCAACACATCACGAGCGATATTCTGCCACGCCACATGTACACCGAGGATGTTGATCTCTCCCCATTTCGCGGTACCGCTCATCAGGACAGCCGCGACAATACCGAGCAGGAAGATGAGGTTAAACAGTCCATCTACACGAATAGGTTCACTGGCACCATCATCTGGAACGACACCGCCTTCCCGTTTAAACATAAATGTGTCTACTACAAAGAACAGCACAATTAAGATCACACTAATAAGCAGCATGTGTGGGAAGAGAGCCGTTGTTGTCCAGAAGAAAGGCACGCCGTGCAAGAATCCCAAAAAGAGTGGTGGATCCCCCAACGGTGTTAAAGAACCACCGATGTTACTCACGAGAAAGATGAAGAAGACAATCAGATGAATCTTGTTCTGCCGATATGCATTCGCTCGAATTAGCGGGCGGATGAGGAGCATTGATGCCCCTGTTGTGCCTACCCACGAAGCGATAGCAGTGCCGATAAGCAGTAATAATGTGTTAACCAACGGCGTGCCACGCAATGTCCCTCGCACGAGAATCCCACCTGCGACCGCGAACAATCCCCACAAAAGAATAATGAACGGGATATAGTCTATAAGGTAAATATGCAGAATATCGTAAAAGGCTGCTCCTCGAAATGCTGCAAGGTAGGGGATTGCGAAGACTAACGACCATATCAATGACATTTTTCCACCGTGGTGGACAAGAAAATGGGAATCTAACACAAGCGGGAAAATCGCAATAGAGAGTAATATACCAACAAACGGTATGATACTCCAAATAGGCAAGTTTGCCCCGTCTACCCCATGACCGTGGTGCGCGCCTTCGGCACCCTGTGCGTCATCTGCTCCGAAGGCTCCCATTGAAACTGACAACGCAAGCCCCAAAATAATACAAAAAATAAGACCGGATGCAAGTTTAAACTTCACTTACTTCGTCTCTGCCTCCTTTTCAATCTTTTCGTGCTGAACGCGCTGTGTTCCCTGTAGAGCGAGTTCGGTGTCTTGTAGTATTTGTTCTCCGGCGCGCCCCATAGTAGGTTCGGTTTGCACCTGCGTCACGACAAGTCCTACTGATTTCTCTATCTTACTCAAGAAAGGTTTTGGATAAACGCCGATCCAGAAGATGAACAGCAGTATCGGAAGCATCACAACGATCTCGCGTGCGTTCAGATCAGGCAAATCTTCATTTGTCTTATCCAGTGTCCCAAACATCACCCGTTGGAACATCCACAACATATAGACAGCTGCCAGAATCACACCTGCTGTTGCCAGAACTACATATACCTTCGAGAACGCTCCCTGAACAAAACTACCAAGCAGTATCATGTATTCGCCGACGAATCCATTCAAACCCGGTAGCCCAATTGACGATAACGTCACAACCATAAAAATTGTAGCAAAGATCGGCATTCGCTTTGCCAACCCCCCGAAATCTACAATCATTCTGCTGTGTCGTCGTTCATAAATCATTCCGACCAAAAGGAACAACGCGCCTGTGCTCAAGCCGTGATTAATCATTTGCAAGACGCTTCCTTGAATACCGATGGGGTTTTTTGAAAAAAGCCCCAATACCACAAAACCGAGGTGGCTCACACTGGAATATGCGACCAGTTTTTTCAGATCTGGTTGAACCATCGCCACCAATGCTCCATAAATGATGCCAATTACAGCAAGTGGCACAATCAACGGAGTGAATTCAGTCGCTGCATCGGGAAAGAGTGGTAGACAAAATCGGATTATCCCATAAGTCCCCATTTTTAGCAGCACCCCAGCAAGGATTACACTTCCCGCCGTAGGAGCTTCAACGTGGGCATCTGGTAGCCACGTGTGGAACGGAAAGAGCGGAACCTTAATGGCAAATGCAATGAAAAACGCCAAGAACAATAGATGTGAATGTTCAAACGGACCGCTGAGCGTCGTGAAATCGAAACTATTGTTGTTTTGGAAGTACAGTACCAAGATGCCAACAAGCATTAGCGCACTGCCCGCCATTGTATAAAGAACGAACTTCACAGTCGCATAAATTCGACGTTCTCCACCCCAAATACCGATGAGGAAGTACATTGGAATCAGCATCGACTCCCAAAATACAAAAAAGAGGAACAGATCCAAAGCACAGAAGACACCCAACATCCCAGTTTCGAGGGCGAGGAGCGACATCATAAAACCGCTTAGCCCTTTCTCAACCGAGTTCCATGCGGCAAGGATACACAACGGTGTTAGGAAAGTCGTAAGCAGCACCAACCACAGCGAAATACCATCAATACCGATATGGTAGCTTGTCCCTAAACCGGGAATCCATGCTTGCTGCGTAACATTTTGGAACGTTGCAGTCGTCGCGTCAAACCCGGTGTAAAGCCCCAACGAGGCAATAAACGTCAGGAGCCCAATGACAAGCGCGATGCCTTTAACAGCGGATGCCCCGAGTCCTCTGAGCAACGCGATCGCTATCACGCCGAGCAGAGGTAAAAAAATGACTATTGAAAGTAACAAGGAAACCTCCTTTGGGACCAATTGTCTTTCATCAATAGGAATGATTTACTGGTTGCGCTTCCCTCTATTGAATAAATAGATTATCGCTTGAACCAAGTCTTCCAGAGCCACATCGAAGGGAAGAACCAAAAAAGCCAACGATCTTCATCTTTCTGATGCAATTTGCGTCGGCGTTTTGAAAAATCGTCACGAGGCATTTTACGCTGCCACCAAGATATTAACTTACGATTGAACGTGGAGAGGTCTTTATCTGATCTTCCACAGTTATCCAAAACCCACGCACCCAGTCTGACATCATTGTCAATTTTCACAGCGGCTTCCTGAAAAACTTCTGCTGAGATACCGAGGAAGGATAAAATCCCCATATCTTGCTTGGAAGCAGCACCGTATTTATAACTTCCGATTTCCCCAGCGTGGGCAGCCCGCGCTTTATCTGTCAACCTTGCGACTCCACAGATTCCGGCAACCTCTTTGTTAAGCAGATCCCGCGGTCGAAAAGCATTCTGTTCCATTTTTCAAACTATCAAATCTGTTAACCATCAATCCGCTCTACAGATATTGCACCCCACTGGGGTGCTTAAAAGGGATTCCTTCTTGAACCCCGTAGGGGTGACATGTCTATAGAAAAAACAGATAGTATGCGAGGAATAACACAATTCCGAGAACCATTGATACAATATAGGATTGGACAAGTCCTGTCTGGAGGCGTCGCAACGTTCCGCCAATCAAACGGATGATAGATGCCACACCGTTGACAATCCCATCAATAATGCCGTTATCTACAATCCGCCATAAGAGGAAATGAGAACCGTTTTTAATCGGTTGCACAATGAGTGCGTTATATACCTCATCAACATAATACTTGTTCGCAAGAAGCTTGTGTAGTGCATTGGTAGGTTCGTCAGATGGTACTCGTTTGCTATAACGTGTCCACGCGAACGCAATACCCGCCAGACCGACAACCGATGAAATTGCCATAAACAGAAATACATTACCGGATGCCTCATGGTGCGTCTCTGGAAAAACACTCTTCGTGAAGTCGTGGAACCAACTCTCATGTCCACCCCACCCCAACAGCAAGCCAATTAAGGCAGAGGGAATCGCCAGAATCGCCAGCGGTACCCACATGACTGGTGGCGATTCGTGCAGATGCGAAGCAACTTCGGATTCAACACGAGATTCACCATAAAACGTCACGAAGATCAGGCGGAACATATAAAACGCCGTTAAGAATGCCGTGACTAAACCGATGACGTAAATAAGAGGCGAACTCCCCCATGCACTGTGTAAGATTTCATCTTTGCTCCAGAATCCGCTTAGAAACGGAAATCCGGCAATGGCAAGCGCACCTACTAAAAAGGTCCAGTGCGTTATCGGCATCTTTGCCTTTAAGCCGCCCATCTTCCGCATATCCAATTCATTCGCCATCGCGTGCATCACACTACCAGCGGTGAGGAACATCAGCCCTTTAAAGAAGGCATGCGTTACTAAATGGAAAACGCCAGACGCATAAGCACCAACACCAACACCAAGGAACATGAATCCGAGTTGGCTCACAGTGGAATAGGCGAGAATGCGTTTTATATCGTTCTGGGTAAGTGCTATCGTTGCAGCGAAGAACGCAGTCAAAACACCGATCCAAGCGACCACTTCACCGGTGTGCGCTATGTTATAAAGCACAGCCGAGCGTGCTATCATATATACGCCTGCTGTCACCATTGTAGCGGCGTGAATCAAGGCACTGACAGGTGTAGGACCTTCCATTGCGTCCGGGAGCCATACATAGAGCGGAATCTGTGCCGATTTACCTATCGCGCCAACGAAGAGTAGCAAGGTCGCAATTACAAGGGTACTGGCACCAAAGATTTTCTGAAAATTGTCTGCCTCAGCGGCATCAAATATCGATGCGAAATCGAGAGTCCCAAAAGCTGCAAACAGGGTAAACATCCCCAGCAGAAAACCGAAATCACCGATTCGGTTCACGATGAACGCCTTTTTCCCAGCGTCTATCGCTGACTGCTTTTGGTACCAGAACCCGATCAGTAGGTAGGAACAAAGTCCGACCCCTTCCCATCCGATGAACATCATCAGATAGTTGTTGCCGAGGACCAAGATTAGCATTGCAAAGATGAACAGGTTCAGATAGGCAAAATAGCGCGTATATCCTTCATCGCCATGCATGTAGCCGATGGAATAGACGTGGATGAGAAACCCAACACCTGTAATCACTAACAACATCACTGACGTTAGTGCGTCCACACGGAACCCGATATTGAAAGCGAACGACTCACCTGTAATCCATTCATATAGCGTTTCATCGAACGGGGCAGCACCGCCGTGCAAACTGGCAAAAGTGATAATCGAACAGACTAAAGAAACAAGCACTGCAAGCGAACCTATCCACCCGCTCAGTTGCTCGTTACCTTTTAGCCCCTTATTTTCTGAAAGTCCTAATAACCCGTTAATCAGAAACCCAACAAGCGGGGCAACTAACAAGACAACAATTAATTCAAGTGACATAATTTTTTAACGATTGGGTTTTCGCTCCCTTTTGGCGAAGCTTACAAGCCAAAACTTGCTGTTAAAAGCTCCGTTGTCAAAATCGGGTTTTCGTTCCGTTTCAACAACGTGAGTTATGATTAAATTGTTCTAAAGAACAAGTGAATAGGAACGGTCGTTTTACATCTCATGACTAAATCAAAAGTCCTTGCTAACCTTTCAACGAATTAATTTCATCCACATTAACCGTCTGCCGATGTTTGAAGACGCTCACAATAATTGCGAGCCCAATCGCGACCTCGGCAGCAGCGACAGTCATCACAAAGAAAACGAATATTTGTCCCGTCGCCTCACCGAGACTACGACTGATTGCCACAAAAGCGAGATTCGCCGCATTTAGCATCAGTTCAATACACATAAAGATGATAATAGCGTTTCTGCGGACGAGGACCCCGATGACTCCCGTTGCAAACAAGAGTGCGCTCAAAATGAGATAATACTCTAATGACATATTTTTAATTTTCCTTGCGGTTCGGTCAAGTAACTTTGGAACTTTGACATTCCGTGGCGTAAATCCGCCTTCCAAATGTAAAGCAAAGACAAATTATGCCATTTAAGGCATAATTTCATTACAGGCTACGTTTTTGATGCTATAAAGATAAACACCTCACCTACTGAATTTAGTTTTCTTCTTGAGCATCGCGTTTTACCAAGACGATAACGCCAATCAACGCCGCCAACAAAATAAGCGAGGTAACCTCAAACGGTAGGAGGTACTTGGTGAACAGGAGTTCACCAATGTCATAAGTAGTTGTCGTTATCGCTCCGGTCGCAGGCTCTGCCGATGCCACTGCGGTGTTGTTGGGCGCATTCACTGCGATATAGATGCCTTCGGCGGCAAGGAGGATGCCTAAAATAATAGCGAATCCCTTGAGTTTCCCCCCAATAGCCCCTTTCACCGAGAGTGTACCCAAGTTCAGGAGCATAATCACAAAGAGAAACAGGACCATGATCGCGCCAGCATAGACAATTACTTGTACAGCCGCAACGAAATGTGCACCGAGCAGGACAAAAAGCCCGCTTGTGCGAAAAACGTTACAATAAGCGAAAGCGCGCTATAAATCGGATGTCGAAACGAGATTACAGCAATCGCGCCAATCAGCGAGACCGCTCCAAAGAGAATAAATAGAATCTGTTCTGCATTCATCAGCATGCCTCCTATTCTATTGCGTCGAGAGCGGTTGATGTGAGTTCTCGTCGCTATCCTGGATTGCAGGCTTAGGGGTCTTCATCACAAGCAGTCCTGCGACAATAGATACAACAATAAACGCGGAAACCACATTGCCGATCCCCACGATCAGACGAGAGTTGGTCATTATCCATAAAGTGCCGGTTACGACGATTGAAGTCAAAGCGACAGGTAATAGAAATTTCCAACCGAGGTTCATAAGTTGGTCATAGCGGAACCGAGGAAGTGTCCAGCGAACCCAAATAAACACGAATAGGAATATCGCCGTTTTGACGAAGAAAATACCAAACGAGATGAGTCCACTCCAGACGGGGCCACCGATATTCTCCAATCCGAAGAAGTGCCATCCACCTAAGAAGAGTGTCACCACTACAGTGGATCCAACAATCATGTTCATGTATTCCGCCATGAAAAACATAGCGAATTTCATGCTACTGTATTCGGTGTGATACCCTGCGACGAGTTCCTGTTCCGCTTCGGCAAGGTCAAAAGGCAATCGATTTGTTTCCGCAAACATTGCCGTTGTAAATGCCAGGAATGCGGGGAAGTGAATCAGAAAATTCCAATGCCACGGATATGAACCTTGTGCCATTGCAATCTCACGAAGGCTGAGAGAACTCGTTAGCATCAGTACGCCGATGATTGCTAATCCGAGCGTTAGCTCGTAACTAATCATCTGCGCAGATGAACGTAAACCGCCCAAGAGCGAATACTTGTTATTAGATGCCCATGCCCCAAGCACGACCCCGTAGACACCGAGGGAGGTTACCGCCAAAACATACAGAATACCGATGTTGATATCCGCAATCTGGAGCGGTATTTCGTTTCCCAATATCGTGATAGAACTCCCAAATGGCACGACTGCAATCGTAACCATCGCAGGCACCAAGAGCATCGCGGGAGCAAGCACATAGAGCGGCTTATCCACGTGATCCGGAATAAGATCTTCTTTAAAGAGGAACTTTAACCCGTCAGCAATTGGTTGTAGAATCCCTTGGAAACCGACGCGATTCGGTCCCAATCGATCCTGCATCCATCCGCTCACCCGACGTTCCGCCCAAATCATTGCCATCACACCAATAAGCAGGAGATGTACGATGATGAGAATCTTGCCGATTGAACTGAGGAAGAAAACGAGAAGTTGTGAATTTTCCATTTTTTTAACTATGGGCCGGCGCGCATCGTTCCAAATGTAAAGCAAAGACAAATTATGCCATTTAAGGCATAATTTCATTTCACACAGGAAGAATAAATGAAAATGTTTGCATTTTCATTTATTGTCTCCTGACAGGTTTCTGGTGCGTTTCCGACGTTTCCTTTCTATGAAGGGTTTTAAGATATCTACATCCGAAGTTTCTTCTTGTTCGTAACTCTGGTTATTGAGCCTACAGGCTTAGGTTAGCTTGATTCCCGCATCCCCAATTTTTTGATGCGTGGTATCACCATATCCTGGGACATTCTCCGCAATTGCCAGGGCAATCTCACCGGCAAAATGGTAGTTCATCTCACCGCCCAACTGCTTGGCAAGCTGCTGCGTAATTTCCCAATCCGCACGCGCTTCACCGGGTGGGTCAACCGCCTTACGAATCCGCTGCACCCAACCTGTCGAATTAGTGAAGGTGCCATCTTTCTCGGCGAAGGTTGTTCCCGGTAGAACCACATCTGCTAACTGTGTGACTTCTGAGGGCAAAACGTCTTGCACGATAAGGAAATCAACACTCTCCAACGCCGCTTTTTCAGCATCTTCAAGAGGACGCTCCGGTCCACCGCTAACGAGATAAACGACTTTCGCGCCCGATACTTTCTCCCAAAGCGCGTCACCTTCTAAAACGACGTTACCATTCGCAGAACCGAGTATCGTTCGTGCTCCTGCCATGTTAGGGTTTTTGTCGGCTTCAATCGTAAACTGAGGGAACTTGTGTTCTTCACCGGGCAACTGTCCAAAGAGTCCCAACTGCGTTGTTTTCAGCACACCATGTGCGAACTGTTGTAAAACGTAATTGTCTTCATTTGTACCCTGTGCAGAGCCGATAACAACAATGTCCTCAGTTTCTATTTCCGACAATTTTTCTGTAATTACCGCTAAGGCATCTGCCCAATGTGTTGGAGTGAGTTCGTCATCAACCCGTTTCATCGGAAGTTGGAGTCGGTCATCGCTGTTCACATAGTGGTAACCCAGGCGACCATCGTCACACATCCAATGTTGGTTAATATCTTCGTGGAAGCGCGGCTTGATCCTGTACACGCCATCGGCTTTATATTCTACGGTGATATTGCAACCGACACTACACCCCGAACAAACGCTGTTCGCTTTCTCTAAGAACCACGGACGAGACTTGAACAAGAAATCCTTGCTAGTCAATGCCCCGACGGGACAAATATCAACAACATTGCCTGCCAATTTGTTATCCAGTACCTGCAAGGGAACACCTTCATGGCTTCGTGGAATATCAATTTCATCGTGGGAGCCGCGGTGAACTAAGCCTAATTCGCCCGTTCCGGAAACCTCTTCCGCGAATCGAATACACCGGGTGCAGACAATGCAGCGCGTTGTGTAAAGCAGCACATCGGGTCCTAAGTCTTTCTTGGGTGGAACATTTTTGACCTCAAGATAACGACTCTTATCGCGTCCGTGTCGATGCGAGTAGTCTTGAAGATCACACTCGCCTGCCTGATCACAGACGGGACAGTCAAGGGGATGATGAACAAGCAAAAATTCGAGTATATCCTCGCGCGCCTTTTTGACCCGTGGACTATCCGTCCGAACAATAAAGTCGTACTTTCCGTCAAGTTTCCTATCAGGTGGTGCTGTTCTAAGCACCGTCGTACACCCGGTTGCGAGTTGCCGATCCGGGACGATTGCACCAGCAGGTGGGAAGAAAACGTGTGGCTCAACGAGACACATTCTGCAATTCGCTGGACTGCTCAACCCTGGGTGATAACAGTAGTGAGGGACTTCAATACCGTGTTCCCTTGCTGCCTCGACTACATTCGTTCCATCTTCAACCTCTACCTCGAGGTCATCTAATTTAATAAATGCCATCTTTTAATTTTCCTTTTTCTAATTTTCCTTGCGGAGAAACAACGTGGGTTAGAACTATCCGCTGCCTTTCCTTAAATCCGCTCTCCATTTCATTACGAGCTACGGTTTTTGGTTTCATCTTTAACGCCTGTAACTGAAAACGGCAGCTTGCATTCTCACTGCGAAGCAGGCGCAAGCGGGTCTACGTAAAGGCACGCTATTCATCAAACCGAACTGACCGAACCACAAGGAACAATTAAAAAACCTACAGGTCAGCGAACTCTTTCGGAACAAATCGCTGTTGATACGCGTAATTTTCCTCCGGTGGTACGGTCGCCTCAGCAACCGGTAGGGTGACGAGTTTACCTTCTCGGAGGGCGGCTTCAAATTCGGGGCGGAACTTACGCATATAACTCACGGCGGGCCAGGAAACCGCGATGCCAAAAACACAAATCGTATTCCAGGTCATCGTATCCACATTCGCGATGTTATTGGCGACACTTTCCAGCAAATCTAAGTCTTCGTAGATTTCTTCTGTCTCACCGGTATCGCCCCATCTACCATTTGCAGCGACACCGAATTTGGGGCGCATAATAGTACTTTTTTGCCCGTTTCCATCGGCAATCCGTTGGACAATATCTCGCACCCACGGGGTCCCCCAGCGGCACGGTGTGCACTGTCCACAAGATTCGTGCGCGTAGAACTTCATGATATTGAGCAGGCAATCGACGATATTCCGAGTCTCGTTCATGACAATGATGCCGCCGGAACCGAGCATCGATTTGGCAAGCGTGAGTGCAGTAAAATCGAGTCGTGTGTCCAACTCATAGTGCGTTAAAATCGGTGCAGAACTACCACCAGGTATAACTGCTTTCACCTCTTCGCCGCGCAGTCCACCTGCAACTTCAATAAGTTCTGAACATGTCAAGCCGAGCTCAAGTTCATAAACGCCGGGTTCGTTAACGTCACCACTGATGCAATAAAGCTTCGTGCCCGTGTTAGGATCGGGTGTCGGCGGATCAGACCGCGTATCGGCATACGTTGGTCCCATTTGGGTGTACCATTCAACGCCGTTGCCAACGATAAAAGGCAGGTTACACAATGTCTCAACATTCTGTACCACGGTTGGCTTTCCAAACACACCTGCAACAGCAGGGAACGGGGGTTTGTTCCGAGGTTGCCCACGTTTGCCTTCAAGCGATTCAATGAGTCCCGTCTCCTCGCCACAGATATAGGCACCGGCTCCTGGGTGTGAATAGATGTCAACGTTGAGTCCTGTACCACGAATGTCTTTGCCGAGGTATCCCTTTTCGTATGCCTCCTTGATAGCGGCATCCAACATCTTTTTCCCAAGGGTGAATTCACCCCGAATGTAGATATAAGCTGTCTCGATGCCCATTGCATAGCAGCAAATCAGGATGCCTTCAATCAATAGGTGTGGATTCTTTTCCAAAACGTAGCGGTTACTGAACGTTCCTGGCTCACTTTCGTCAGCGTTGCAACAGAGGTAACACGGCTTTATATCTTTCGGAACGAAACTCCATTTCAAGCCCGTCGAGAATCCGGCACCGCCCCTACCTTTCAACCCGGAATCCATCACCATTTTAGCGATATCGTCTGGTTGATATTCCGCAATTGCCTTTTCAAAATGGGCGTAGCCGTCGTATTGCCGAAAGACATCGAACGTGTTAATATCAGGCACATCCAGATGCTCGTAGAGAATTCGTCTTTCTTGAATTTTTTTAATCATGCGGGTTTTCGCTCCGATTTTTCCGTTGTCAAAATCGGGTTTTCGATGAATTTGAACAACAAATGTAAAGCAAACTGTGTGCTAATAGCAACCTCTGCTTATGTTTCAAGTTTTGCTAAAA
This sequence comes from Geodia barretti, assembly GCA_030341885.1. NCBI lineage: Eukaryota > Metazoa > Porifera > Demospongiae > Tetractinellida > Geodiidae > Geodia > Geodia barretti. Next base: position 28,826 of record CASHTH010003624.1, read on the forward strand.
GTTCATCAACCTTTTCCGGGGTTAAATTTTTATATAAATCGTCATTCACCATGATAACAGGAGCGACATCGCACGACGCGAGACATTCCACTTTCATGAGCGTGAACTTACCGTCAGCAGTTGTGCCTTTCGCGAGATTGGTTTCAGAGGCAACATCCGTATCCAGCTTCGACTTGAGATGGTCCAAAACAACCTTGCAATCCCGTAGGGCACAAGGTAGCGTATAACATACCCGAATGACGTACTCGCCTACCGGTTCTTCAAAAAACATTGGGTAGAAGGTGACGACATCTTTAACTTTCATCACGGTGACTTCAAGTTGTTCAGCGACATACTTCATAACGGCAGGACTAATGTAGCCTGCCTGCCTCTGTGCGATATGGAGCGTCGGAAGCATTGCCGCTTCCTTAGTCGGATATCGCCCTATCAACTCGTCGAGTTCACGTTGGTTTTCTTCATTAAACGCGAAAGACGTTTCGATTTGAATGAGTTCATCTGACATAAGTGTTTCCTTGGAATAGTTATCGGCTATCAGTTTGCTTCGCAGTGAGAACAGTGAGTTAAGGCGTGTAGACTGCAAAAGCGTCTTGCATGCCACGCTCCTGATAACTATTTCTCTGTTTCTTGAAAGTGTGCGTTCTAATAGTTGCCCCAAAACTGAATACGGTTACCTTCTGGATCGCGGATGTCGAAATTGGCAAGCCCATCGTCGTTCTCAAGCTTCCGTAATCGCAACCCTTTCGTCTTCAGTTCCTGATGAACGGCCTGACGCACTCAACGTGGAAGACGATTTTCTGTCTCCCTTCGTTTGGTTTGCTCGCGCTATGGAGGCACAACTTGCAAGCACCTGTGTTAAAGCGAAAAAAGCGATGCTCAGGGAACGGCTGATCTTCGTCAGGAGACAATTCGACGACATCTCTGTAAAACGCGATTACAGATTTCATGTTTTTGACAAAAAGTATAATGCTGCCCAGCTCCATTTAGTCCCTCAAGCAAAAGTGTTATGACTCGTTTAGCGATCCAACTCCCCGGCAACAACATTCAGACTTCCCAAAACAGCCACGGTATCAGAAACCATCCCACCTTCTAACATTTGCGGCAGTGCTTGGAAGTGAAAGAAACTCGGTGGACGGATGCGGATGCGATAAGCGGTCCCGCTGCCATCACTCACAATATAAAATCCGAGTTCCCCGTTCGGTGATTCGGTTGCACAATAATGCTCACCCTTTGGGGTTTCCACGCCGTGTCCGTCCATAACAACCTTAAAATGATGGATTAAGCCTTCAATATGCCCATAAGCATCGGACTTATCCGGCATCGTAATCTTGTTATCTTCGACGTTGACCGGTCCATCAGGCATATTATCCAGTACTTGGGTAACGATGCCACAACTCTGAATCATCTCCTCCATCCGGACGAGGTAGCGGTCGTAGGCATCACCGTTGGTTCCAACTGGCACATCAAATGTGACTTCATCGTAACTGGAATACGGTTCAGCCTTGCGTATATCATGTGCTACGCCGGTGGCTCGAAGGCAGGGACCTGTTAACCCGTAGCTGATGGCATCATCAGGTGAAATGGGTTCCGACACCTTTTGTCCGATCCATCCAGATACGGTTCCGTGTGAGCAGCGTATGAGTCTCCTTCAACGCCTTCGGGAAGTCGCTGACGAATTGCCGTACATCTTCTTCACACCCAGCATAGAGGTCGCGAAGTACACCGCCAACGCGCGTGTAACTGGTCGTCAACCGTGCTCCGGTCGTCTTTTCAAAGATACTATACAACTTCTCGCGTTCGCGGAAACTATAGAGGAATACAGAGAATGCCCCTAAGTCCAGCGCAGCAGTTCCCAACCATAATAGGTGATCTGCGAGTCGTGAGAGCTCCGCCATCAAAATACGGATGTATTGACACCGTTTTGGGACTTCAATGTCGAGCAACTGCTCAACAGCAAGCACATATCCGAAATTGTTAGACAACGGCGATAGATAGTTCATCCGGTCGGTTACAACAATGTACTGGTTGTAATCCAAGTGTTCACCAAGTTTCTCAAACCCGGTATGCAGGTAGCCTGCATGGGGTGTCGCCTTCAAAACGGATTCGCCATCAAGTTCTAACACAATGCGCAGGGTGCCGTGCGTTGCCGGATGTTGCGGACCGAAGTTGAGAATCATCTTCTCACCTGTGGCGCGTTTCAGCCCACCTTGCATAAAATACTCCTTTTTTTGGGCTATCGGCTGTCGGCGTATTAGCTATCAGCCATCAGCCGTCGACTTTCAGTTAAGAGGCTTTCTGTCGAAGTTACACCCTCTTGCTGACCGCTGACCGCTATTCTCACTGACGGCTGACGGCTTCTTTGCTGACGGCTATTTTGTTTTAGGCATTCTGTTTATCAAAATTAAAGCGTTCGCGCTCGCCACGTCCGCGGAGTGGATAATCCTTTCGGAGCGGGTGTCCTTCAAAATCGTCCGGCATCAAGATCCGGTGAAGATCGGGGTGTCCCTCAAAATTAATTCCGAACATGTCATAAGTTTCACGCTCTAACCAGTTCGCACCTTTCCACAATGCGGTAACAGATGGAATACTCAGGTCGTTTTCATGGACAGGCACTTTTACTCGGACACGACACTGTCCCTGATAGGAATAAAGCTGATAGACTACCATAAACCTCGCATAGTCAAACTGCATCAATTCGGATTCCATCTGTGAATTGTCGACGGCAGTAGCATCAACGAGAAAGGTATAGGCGAGTTCAGGATCTGTTTTCAGATACTCCAAAACAGCGTAAACCTGTTCTTTACGGACAACAACGACAACAGTACCACGCATTTCGTCCTGTGCCAAAAGAGCATCTGCGTGATGTTCCTCTAATTTTGCAAGCACAAGAGGTTTCGGCTGTTCTTCGATTTCTTTCTCTTCATTCATACGACTGCCTCTACTCCTTTAGGTGAGGCACCACTGGTGATTTTCTGCTGCACCTGTAGCACCGCATCAATGAGATCTTCGGGTCTCGGCGGGCATCCGGGTATGTAGACATCTACGGGAATGAACTGATCAACGCCTTGAATTAACGTATAGGTATCAAACACGCCACCGCAGGAAGCACATGCCCCCATCGAAATCACCCACTTCGGATCCGGCATCTGGTCATAGATACGTTTTAGCACAGGCATCATTTTGATAGAAATCCTGCCGGAAACGATGAGCAGATCGGATTGGCGGGGTGAAAATCGGATCGCTTCAGAACCGAATCGAGAGAGGTCGAATTTGGCAGCCAAGGTCGCCATCATCTCAATTGCGCAGCACGCTGTCCCAAACGGCATGGGCCACAACGAATTCTTGCGTCCCCAGTTGACGACCTTACCAATAGTCGTTGTGATGATGTTCCCATCCGTCTGTCCGACACCTTGTCCAACAAAATCTAATCCCATGTTAAGCCTCCTTTCTTCCAAGCGTAGATATAGCCGAGAAGAAGAATACCGATAAACACCAGCATTTCAACTAAAATAAACAAGCCACTCGTCTCAGAGAATTTCTTGAAGACCACTGCCCACGGGTAGAGGAACACCACTTCGATATCGAAGATGATAAAGAGCATAGCAATGAGATCAAACCGGATAGTAAACCGTTGCCTCGCATCGCCGACTGGTTGGACACCGGATTCGTAAACGGAGAGTTTAGCGCGGTTTGGGCGTTTGGGCCCAAGAATATGGGTTAGAGCGAGATTAATACCCGCAAAGAGAACTGCAAAGAGTCCTAACAACAAGATTGGAAGATAATCTATTAACATTGTTTCTAATCTATTTTGCCCTCACACATCTTAATAATGTAAAGCAAAGACAAATTGTGCTTTAATAGCACAATTTGGCATCGCAAACTTTGCCAAAGTGAAAGGTTAATGCCGACTCAAACACACATTTTTCTAATATGCTTAATAGTTTCTCATAATTCAAAAACATTGTCAAGTTTTTTTTAGAAAAAAATGGAAGATGAAAACAAAGTTCTGGGGTTGGCACTTCAAACCTATGTGCTTCGTGCTGGATAAAAAACATATTTTCCTGTTGATATAGGGTCTGAAATGTAGTATACTTATGACAAATCAGGCATGAAAGTTATCGGAGGTTATCATACTCAAAATGAAACCTGAGCACGTGATAAACCAAGATCCTGAGATTCACGGGGGGACACCGGTGTTTGCGGGCACTCGTGTTCCTATAAAAGCACTTATTGATCACCTCAAAGCCGGAGAGAGTCTTGACTATTTTCTTGAAGGGTTCCCTTCGGTTTCTCGGGAACAGGCAGTCGCTTTTTTAGAACTCGCGTTGACGCGAGCCATCCGATCCCATCGGTGGTGATATACTCCCCTACTAAATCGGTGGTGTTGTTCCTGCGCGTCTGCATTCGTCACCCCACGATGTTGTAAGTACCCCAACCATTCAACCCCCCGGAGATCCAAAACCACATGCGCGTTCTCCTCGATGAAAACTTAGACTGGCGATTGGTACGATATTTTGACGCGGATTTTCAAGTCACCACGGTTTCTCGACAAGGGTGGATCGGATTGAGGACATTCACCCTGCTATGTTGAGAGTCAATGAAATGTTAAGAGAAGTTCAACCCGGACATGTCATCCACGTGCCGGCAAGCTAATGTGACCTTTTGGCAGATAACCGCAAGGTCTAAAATCGCTTCAAGTCTCCCCATGTTGTAGCCATTTTTCTCCTAGGCGTTACGGCGAACCCACCGCTTTTTCGGAATGCTATCGCCGGTGACACTGATGTTATCAAAGATTGCTCGTATAATTAGCCAGACCGAAACCTACACCACCTGTCAAAGAGTGATTCAGCTCACGTACCTCTATGTCAATAAGGACTCGATCTCCATCCTTTACAACAAAGTCATCTCCGGTTTCCACAATGTTCTTACCATTTAACCCTAAAATGAAGTGTTCCCCCTTAACGCTTAACTTTAGATGCGACCACTTGTTCAATTTTAAAAGCGGATGGCGCCCAGCGTAAAGGAGTGGGAAACTTTACACCGTGCAAATCGCCTGTCACACAATCCACCCATGATCCGAGGAGAGGATCGTCATTAACCAGTACCACCGGATCGGCAAAACTACAGTAGAATAACACGCTTCCCTTAACCCGCGCTGCAATCGCTATAGCACTCCTACCGTGTTTCTTCAGCGGCTTAACATCAAATTCAATTGTGTAATCTTCCCATGTGTCATCACCCGTTGTGAGCAGACGCAGAAATGTCTCATGACTTACGGCGTGAAGTTCATCGTCAACAACGTCCCAAACACCGGGATCCTTATTCACTTGGACAAGCTCCTGCCAGTCCCCCAGTCTTTGTGATCAAAGGTTTCCAGAAATGTCCCTGCCAAGACAGAGAAAGGCAGGAGAAAAAGCACTACTACAATAGTTACAGATTTCATAATGATCCTCCTCTCGAGGTTAAAGCCGCTTCAAGTTGGGTTGTTGGGTTTCGCTATCTCTATGTATACCAACAGGTCATTGAAAATCAGGATCTTCGGTACAAATAGAAGGTTCTGGAACTCTTACCGCTCAACCAGCACGGGGTTACAACGTGGGTAAATTTTTGACGATCTCCACGGTTTTCAGGCTGACGGTGATGACGCGGGCAATCAGATCCACGATATACCGCGGCTCATCGTCACGGTTCGGGTCGTTCACAATCCCGCTCCGTTTGTCTACCTTGACGCGGTACTGATCCACCACCCACTCCAACGCAGAACGATTTCCGAGCCGATAGTCATACACCTCTGGCGGGATGCCGTCCACTGTCAGGAAATCGTTGTATCTCAGCTGCGTTTTGTCTTTGGATAATTTCATCTTCTCGACGCGCCAATCGACTGTCATCCCCGGCGTTTCGATATATTTCAGCTGTCGTATTTGGGAACGGATTCGTAGTTGACGTGGAGATCGGCTAACGCCGCGCCTGCGTTGGCGAATCCCCAAAGTCTTCGGCGAAGGGGATATGCGGGAGATCGCGCTTGAGGTTTGCCTCGTATTTCTCACGATAGGTGGGGTGGTGCAGGAGACCGTAGTTATAGTGGAAGATGTCCCATTTGGTGATGGTGTCGTCGGCGTAGTGGGTTCGGAATTCCGCCAACGCCCAATCGGTGATGTTCTCTTGTCGGTTGGTGCCGTCCTCGTCGTAAGTGTAGAAGGGGAAGCATTGAGAATCGCCTGTAAGAAATGGAAATCTGAATTGCATCAACATCAAGTGTGTGAAAGGAGTGTTTGTCTCGGGGAACTACACAGATGTCCGGTTTTCTGTTTTCGCATCAGATGTCGGAAAAATGAGGGAACACGTACACGTCATTCTCATCCGATCGAAGAGAGAGGTCATTTCTGTAAATGGTCGAGTACAGATTTCGATTTTTCATGAAAGATCTCCGCTGTGCGTTCTCATACTTTAGGATCACTCCGCGTCCACTTAATCTTGGATCATTCGTATCTATCAAACTCACATCTTAACTCTGTTCTTCGCTTCCCCATTGAAACGTGTGTTGTAAATACTCATCATATGTTGTCACGTTTTGTTGAGGAATTTCGCGGAATGTAAACCCATGATATCTTCGTGCATCACACCGAGTGTGAAAGTAAAAAGTGTCTTTTCTGCAGTTCCTTCCCTTCGTGAGTTCTTAGTCTCCCATCGGAGCAAGGTGTCAAATTCAGCATGGAGTCCTTCGGTGAGCCACGTATATCGACTATCAGGTGTATTGGCTTGCCATCAACGTTTTGGTATGCTCTTTGATTGAGATAGTTATACTTCTCTTCCTTCCGCCAAAATTCATCAACATGGGCATAGAAGATTTCGTGCTTTTTCGAGCAGTCGAATCTGTCTGATGGCATTTCTCTTAATAAAAAGATTAATGCTCACCCCGATCTGAATCCCAAAGACTTTGTGTGTTGTCCCCGACAACTTTCGGATTCTACGGACGTTCCCACCGAGATCCAAAATGTAAATTGCGTCGAAATCGTCTGCGAGGTGTTCCGCATCCGTCAAGCCGCACGTCAGAAAACCGTTGTTTGTTTCACAAGACGACAACCCTTCCTTCCATTCGTCTTTGATGCCCATCTGATCGCTTTCACATACGGATCGTAGAGTTTATTTCTAAGCGTTGCTTTAGAGCCTTTTACATAGGTCTCTGCAATCCGCTCGTCCAATAACTCATACTTCCGATTTTTGTTGTTATCGTTCTCGTTAACCTGCCCCATGTTGTAAGGTGGGTTGCCGATGACCACGAACATATCCGCCGCCTTCTGTCTCTCCACCCGTTCTCGTGTTTTCCTGTGTGAAGAATTCTGTCTGTTGCTGCTCAAGCAACTCAAACGTATCCGCAAGTGCGATCCCCTCAAACGGCAGATACGTCCCCGTCCGTTGGAAGAATTCTTGCTCGATGTTCAGGCTGGCGATGTAGTAGGGTAGGAGCATCACCTCGTTGCAGTGGAGTTCGTGGCGGTATTTCGCCTCTAACGCCGTGCCTTGGATGTCCTGCATAAGTCGGACGATGAAGTTACCCGTCCCGACAAACGGATCGATGATATGCACGCCGGTATCCGACAGCGACCGACCGAACTCGGTTTCCAAGATGTGTGCCACACTTTTCACCATGAAATCGACGATCGGTTGCGGCGTGTAGACGATGCCGTGTGTGTCCGCCACATCCTCGGAGAACCCCTTGGAAGAACTTCTCGTAAAACGTATTGAGGAAGTACTGTTTTTGGGAGAAGTCTTGGCAGAGCGTCGCGGCCTGCTCAATGGCAGTATAAAACCGATCTAAAGGCTCAAGAAACACGTCACGACTCATTGCATAACGCATGAGCGCGGCACTGACTTTTTCAATCTCGACAGCGATGATATTTCGGCTTGTAAAGTCTGACCGGTTGAAAACGGTGCGAAAGATGCGTTCGGTGAGGATATGTTGGATAAGCATCTCCTCGACGGCATCCTGTGAGAGTTCGGGGTTGATGGAGGTGCGGCAGATTTCGTAGAAATCGGTGAACGCCTTTTTGAAGGCTGGGTCGGTTTCGTGGCGTTGCTCAATGAGTTCTTTTAGTTTGTTTGCGAGGTCGGGTACATGTTCTCTGAAGTCGGTGACAGCGGTCTGCCAGTTTTCGAGCGCGGGTGGGACGTAAGCGAATAGGTATTGGAGTGCCGCAATTAAGTTTGCGGGTTCGGTGATGTCGAGATCAAGTGCTTCACGTCCGTTTTGATACAGGATGGCGCGTTGTGGGGTTTGGAAGAGGATATTGTCGAGCGGGTAGCCAGCCTCGCGTTTCTCCTGCACGGACCTTGAGAGGTCGTCGTCTATATCCTTCGCTTCCCAGTAGGCGAGCGGGAGTCCGTATTCGTCGATGATTGCGCCGTCGATAACGATGCGATTTCCTTTTGGGGCGCGCATTGGGTATTGGGGAACGAGTGTGGCGTTCATCTGCTTTGCGCAGGCATCGAGTAAGAAAGCGAAGGGGTTGCTGACCGCGCCTTCGTGCGTGATGTCGTGTTTATCGTATTGCTGCAGCGTGGCGTAGTAGTCTCGGACTGCTTTGTGGCTGGGTTTGAGGGTGAGTCGCGGCATAGGGGTATGATAGCAGGTTTTTGGAAGGTACGTCAAGGGGAACCTGACATATCCAGATTCTCTTTGGATCTACGGCGACAAGCGTTTCATCTCCCATGCTCCATCGGGCAATAGCGTATAACAGAGCCTATCATGAAGGCGGCTTGGACACCCTTGCCAAAATTCAAACAGGTTCGGCACGAGTCGGTACCCACCCCAATGAAGCGGTCGTGAAATAGTATCCTGTGAATATGTCTGCTCTGCCCGTTGGAATCCCTCTGTAAGGTGCTCTCGTCCCGCAATCACAAGACTTTGGCGTTCTGTCTGCACGGCGAGTTGACTCTCGACGGGACGGCTGGCGAAATAGGCATCTGATTCTTCAGCACTCATCTTCTCAGCAATACCCGTACTCCGAACTTGCCGGTCGAGTTCACGCCAATAGAACACCAACGCGGCGTTCGGATTCTCCGCGAGTTCCTTTCCCTTTTGGCTCTCATAGTCAGTGTAGAAACAGAAACCGTTCGCATCAAAGCCTCTGAGTACCACCATTCGGGCAGATGGAATCCCTTGTGGCGTTGCCGTTGCTAACGTCATAGCATCCGGCAAATCAAGTTTAGCGGCAATCGCATCTGCGAACCATTGCTCAAACTGTTCAAACGGATCGGACGAGGCGTTCTCTTCAAGCAGATGTCCACTCTGTGCTCTATATTCTCTGCGTAATTTATCGGTGTCCATTTTTTTAACTATGGTCTCCTGGGTTGCGCTCCATTACATTTTTTTAATTATTGGGTTTTCGCCCTGCGCTCCAAATGTAAAGCAAAGACAAATTATGCCATTTAAGGCATAATTTCATTACGCGCAGGTTTTTGAGTATTCTGAAAATTCTTCTTAAAATCGAACCGCAAGCCCGTAACGTAGTGGAGGGCGACTCGAAATCAAAAACTTTCAAATTACAGACCACGTTACTTATCCGCAAGGTAAAATTAAAAAAACCGCGGGCTGTCTACCTTTTCCAGAAATTCGGTGAAAAGAGGATAAGCACGGTATAAAGTTCTAAACGTCCGAGTAACATGCAGAAGGATAGAACAAATTTACCAGCCGTGTGAATATGTGCGTAGTTATCAGTCGGTCCGACGCTGCCGAGACCGGGACCGATGTTTCCCATCGTAGCGATTGTCGCCCCGGCGGCACTAATGAGATCAAGCCCCAAAGTTGCCATAAGGCATGTTACAATCGCAAAAATTCCGATGAAAAAGAAAAAGAAACCGAGAACATTGGTCATCACTTCGGGTGGTACCACTCGATCGTTAACGCGAATAGGAAGCACGGCATGGGGGAAGATCAGGCGTTTAATTTCGGCACCGCTCTGTTTGATGAGAAGTAGGAACCGAACCTGCTTTATACCTCCACCGGTGGAACCCGCACAACCGCCGTAGAACATAAGTATCACCAAAATGAATTGGGAGAGGGCGGGCCATTGCTCAAAGTCAGCAGTCCCATAGCCAGTAGTTGTAATGATAGACATGACCTGAAATGTAGCATAACGCAGCGATGTCCACATCGAATCATAAGGGATATCCCCATCGACTTGAAACCTGATTGTATTCCATGAAATTAAGGTAATACTCACTGCGATAACGATACAGTAGAATTTGAATTCTGCATCTTGGAAATAGGCTTTAACATCGCCTCGAAGGGCGCGATAATGAAGGGCGAAATTGGTCCCAGCGAGAAACATGAAGCAACTGATGACCATGTCAATATAAACACTATTGTAGTGTCCGATGCTAAGGTTCTTCGTCGAAAATCCACCGGTCGCCATCGTGCCAAAGGTATGGCAGAGCGCGTCAAAAAGCGACATTCCCCCGAACATTAGCAGCACCGTTTCTAAAAGAGAGAGCAGGAGATAAACGCCCCAGAGAAGTTTAGCGGTTTGTGCAATACGGGGGGTGAGTCGATCGGTCTGCGGTCCGGGTGCCTCGGCACGAAAAAGCTGCATACCACCGATGCCGAGCATTGGAAGAATCGCTACGGCAAGGACAACAATTCCCATCCCACCGAGCCAGTGGGAAAGACTCCGCCAGAAGAGCATAGCGTGTGAAAGATGCTCAATTTCTGTGAGGACAGTGGCTCCTGTGGTTGAGAAACCCGCCATAGATTCAAAATAACAGAAGGAAAACTTTGTCCACAAGGAGCGCCCATCCATGTAAAACACATCTGCAAATATGTAAGGGAGCGAACCAAAGAGGGCGACTGTCACCCATCCCAAAGCGACAACTGCAAAGCCTTCGCGTATGCCGAGTTCTTCCTGCCAGGCGCGTATACTAAAACGGAGAACTAAACCAACAACTAAGGTGAGTATTGCCGAGACGACGAACGCCGTCAAATTGCTCTCGGTTTCACCTACCCTTATCTGATAATAGATAGCCACTCCCAAAGGAAGCAGCATCGTTCCCGCGAGACAGATAAGTAAATTACCAAGCGTATAAACGATTAATTTAAGACTCATGACTTAGAAAAATGCAAGCCGATACACTCTTTTAGATTCGACGTTCGGCGAACAAGTCTTCGACAATTGGAATCGCATCGGGCATACTAAAGACGATAACGCGATCTGCGGGTTGGATAACAGATTTACCGGTTGGAATAATGAGTTTTTCCCGTCGAATAACGGCGCCGATAAAGGCATTGCCTGGAAATTTTGTTTTGAAAGAGGAGAGTTCCTTGTGGACTATTTTCGCGTTGACTCCGGCAACAATTTCAATGGCTTCCGCATCTATACCATGGAGCGAGGCAACAGAAACTATATTTCCACGACGGATGAGCCGCAGAATGTTGCTAACAACAGTGAGATGTCGGCTGACGGCGCCATCAAGTCTCGGAATACGTGCCAATAAAGGGAGATAACGTGGTCGCTGAACGAGCGCGAGTACACGCTGGGCACCGTTCTCTTTGGCAGTCATACATGCCATAATATCGTTTTCATCGTCCCCTGTAACGGAGACGAATCCGTTAACACCCTCTATACCTGCTTCTTCAAGGAGTCTGAATTGGAGATAATCGCCTTGTAAAACGGTGGTACGCTTTAGCATTTGGGATGCCAGTCGTGCTTGTGTTTGATCGGCTTCAATGAGTTTGACGTTGGTGCCGTTTTCTTCAAGTGTACGAGCGATCCCAATGCCGATAGGACTCGCGCCAACAATGATAACGCGGTCAAGCTGCTGATTAAATGTAATACCACTAATACGTAACAATTGCTCAACTGCTAACGCACTGCCGATGACAAAGACCTCGTCCCCTTGTTGCAAAGCATCAGCACCTCTCGGAATGATAATGTGCCTGTTGCCATTACTGATCGGGTTGCCGTTATTAGAGATCCCATAACGACTAATGGCAGCAAAGCGGATATCCGCGAGAAGACCACTTGCGTCCAATTCTGCAAGCGATTTTCCTATCAAGGGGTTTGACTGTTTGGTACGAAAGGCAACAAGTTGGACTTTTCCATCGTCAAATTCGACAATCTCTCTCGCCTCAGGTATCTGCAAGAGCCGTACAAATTCAGCAACACAACGCTGCTCTGGATTCACCAGAAGATCAATGCCGAAATCTTTAGGAGTGAGTCCACTTTCCGTGGAGAAGTAGTCAGGATTTGAGACACGTGCAATTTTTGTGCTGACGCCGTACCTGCCGGCTATCTGACAAGCGAGTATATTAATCTCATCGCTATTCGTAACGGCAATGAGGAGATCAGCTTCGTCAATCCCAGCGGTTTTGAGAAGGCGCGGAGATGCCCCGATCCGTGCAGCGTTTGCAAGTCTAATTGTTCATTAACCCGGTCGCAGGCAGCATCGGATTCATCAATAAGAACAACATCGTTATCTTGGGCAGTGAGAAGTTTGGCAATATGAAACCCAACCTCTCCCGCACCTATAATTATTGCTTTCATTTTTTTAACTACTAAATAAATCTGGTTACCGTTCTGCTACAGGCGAGGTCACCTCGCCCCTTCGCGTTTCACAGTGGTTTTCGCTTAAGTCAACAGGGTCTGATCCATGTACGCTTTTTGTTTTTGTCCTTAATATTCACTAACGGGTGGGCAGGTGCACATAAGATTCCTATCCCCATAAACCTCATTGATACGTGCGACTGCGGGCCAAAATTTAGCCTCGCGGACCCAAGGTTTCGGAAACACGGCTCTTTCACGTGAATAGGAATGATCCCACTCAGATTGTGTAACCATTTCTACGGTGTGAGGCGCATTCTTCAATACATTGTCTACCTGATCAGCAATGCCCGCCTCAATCTCCGTAATCTCTTCACGTATTGAAATGAGAGCGTCACAGAACCGCTCTAACTCCGCCCTCGATTCGCTTTCTGTCGGTTCAATCATCATCGTCCCCGGTACGGGCCAGGAGACAGTCGGTGCGTGGAACCCGTAGTCCATCAGTCGCTTTGCGACATCGGTCACATCTATATCGGCACTTTTCTTGAAGGCACGCAAATCAATGATACATTCGTGAGCAACTAAGCCGTTTTTTCCAGTATAAAGGACAGGATAATGTGGTGCGAGCCGTTTGGCAATATAGTTAGCGTTAAGGATCGCAACTTCTGTTGCTGCCGTAAGCCCCTGCGTCCCCATCATCGCAATATATGCCCAAGAGATAGGCAGAATTCCTGAACTTCCCCAGGGGGCAGCAGACACAGCACCAATTCCAGCATCACCACCGACAGTGACAAGTGGATGTGTGGGCAAGAAATCTCTGAGATGCGCCTTGACCCCAATGGGTCCCATCCCCGGTCCACCGCCGCCGTGTGGGATACAGAAAGTTTTGTGGAGATTCAAATGGCACACATCCGCTCCAATATCTGCCGGCTGCCCGATTCCAACAAGGGCATTCAGATTCGCACCGTCCATGTAGACCTGTCCACCGGATTGATGAACAATATCGCAAATCTCTCGAATTTTCTCTTCAAAGACCCCGTGTGTTGACGGGTATGTAATCATGGCAGCAGCAAGATTCTCACGATGCTTGTCAGCTTTTAATTGGAGATCTTCGAGGTCAATATTCCCATCCGTATCGCACGCGACAACGACAACTTGCATACCTGCCATCACAGCACTCGCAGGATTTGTGCCGTGAGCAGATGTTGGTATTAAACACACATCGCGATGCGACTCACCGCGGCTCTGGTGGTATTTTCGGACGACTAACAGTCCTGCGTATTCACCTTGTGAACCCGCATTCGGCTGCAATGAGATACCACTATAACCTGTTATCTCAGCTAACCACGTTTCCAACTGTGAAAATAGAGTCTGATACCCCTCCGCTTGCTCTCGCGGCGCGAACGGGTGCAGTCCGCCAAATTCGTTCCACGTCACTGGGACCATCTCCGCCGTAGCATTGAGTTTCATCGTACAAGAACCGAGAGGTATCATGGCATTCACAAGGGAAAGATCCTTGGTTTGAAGCTTGTGGATATAGCGAAGCATCTCGGTTTCAGAATGGTAACTATTGAACACAGGGTGCGTTAGGTAGGAACTCTTTCGTTGTAAATCTATTGGAATTTCACTTGTAGGTATGCTTTCCAAACTTGTCCGCCCACCAAATACTTGCAGGATTTCTTCAACATCGACAGATGTCGTTGTTTCGTCTAAAGAGATGCCAATATGTGTTGAATCAATTGCCCGAAGATTGATTTGTTTTGCCCGGGCAGCGTCGAACAACTCCTCCGCTGTTCCCAACGGAGCACCAACAGAGAGGGTGTCAAAACAGGGTGATTTCCCCGTTGTAAACCCAAGTTCTTCAAGCCCGGTACGTAATGTGTAAGTGAGGGAGTGGACGCGTTCAGCAATATGCTTAAGTCCGGTGGGTCCATGATAGACCGCATACATCCCCGCCATCACAGCGAGTAGTACCTGCGCCGTGCAAATGTTACTCGTCGCTTTTTCACGTCGGATATGCTGCTCCCGCGTTTGGAGTGCTAAGCGGATAGCTGGTTTGCCGGTCACATCTTGAGAAACACCCGCAATCCTTCCGGGTATCTGTCGCTTTAGTTTCTCACGGGTAGCGAGGAAGGCAGCGTGCGGACCGCCATAACCGAGCGGAACCCCGAATCGCTGTGTGCTACCGATAGCAATGTCTGCTCCAAACTCACCAGGTGGACGTAAAAGGGTCAATGCTAACAGATCTGTGGCAGTAACGAATAAACCGCCAGCGGCATGCACTCGTTCCGCAAATTCGCTGTAATCGTAAATCGCGCCATCAGTTGCGGGGTATTGTGCGATAGCACCAAGGATTGGCGCGTCAAACGCCGCATTTCTATGGTCCCCAATAGTCAATCGAATGCCGAGAGGCTCAGCACGCGTCTGCAAAACAGCAATAGTTTGTGGATGACAGGTTTCAGAAACGAAAAAATCGCGGCATGTTTTCTGTTTGGTGAAGGCGAGGCACATCCCCATCGCCTCAGCGGCGGCTGTTGCCTCATCTAAAAGCGAAGCATTCGCGACAGGTAAACCGGTTAAATCAATCACCATTGTTTGGAAGTTAAGCAATGCCTCCAAACGTCCCTGTGAAATCTCGGCTTGATAAGGTGTGTATTGGGTATACCAACCGGGTTTTCCAGAATGTTTCGCTGGATGACTGGCGGAACAAAGCAATTATAGTATCCCATCCCAATAAAAGAGCGAAAGACTTGGTTTTGGGAAGCAACTTTCTTTAGTGCGGCAAGCACCTCCGGCTCTGACTTTGCAATATGGGCTTGCAAGCTACGCCCTGGGCCACACGCATCTTCATTCAAACTGAAAGGCGACGATAAACGAATGTCCGCTGGTACAACATCTTCAATGAAATCCCCGATTGAAGAATAACCGAGCGTTGACAACATTAGTTCAATATCTTCCGGACGAGGACCGATGTGCCGACTTGCGAAGGATCTTCCGTTTTCCTGTTTTTCAAGCATGCTCCGCCTCAATATGCGCCTGATAACCATCGGCATCAAGAAGTGCGTCAAGTTCGTTAGCGTCAGTCATTCTGATTCTGAGGAACCAACCTTCATCGTACGGAGACGCATTCACCTGTTCCGGTGCGTCGAGAAGCGATTCGTTGATCTCAATGACCTCACCACTGACAGGCGCATAGAGGTCGAATGCCGCCTTGACAGACTCTATCACACCGAACTCCGTTTTCTGTGTGAGTTCAGTGCCAACTTCGGGCAATTCAACATAGACGATATCCTGAATTTCGGATTGGGCATAATCGCTGATACCAATGGTAGCGATGTCTCCCTCTTGTTTAACCCATTCATGGCTTTCCATGTATCTTAAGTCTTGTGAAATCATATTGTGTTCTCTATCGTATGTTTATATATAATTACGTTCCTATTGAAACAAAAGGCACCTCCACAATTATGGCGGGGTGCAGTTTACCTCGAATTTCCACATCAATTTTTTCATTTTCAGGCACTGCCTGTGATTCAATAGAAGCGAAGCCTATACTACATTTAAGACTCGGTGAAGGGGTACCGCTGGTCACGCTACCTATGCGTTCATCGCCTTGATAAATAGCATAACCGGCACGTGCTACAGCACGGTCAAGCATCTGAAATCCAATTATATGCTTCGTGATGCCCTTTCTTTTGTGTGCAAGGAGTGCACTTTTGCCGATAAATTGTCGATTCTTAAATTTGACGAACCGACCCAGCCCAACTTCAAACGGGTTCGTGTCGTCATTCATGTCCATACCGTAGAGGCGGAGCCCAGCTTCCAGACGTAAGGTGTCGCGCGCACCAAGCCCCACCGGTTGTCCTCCTACTGCGATGACGGCAGGATACAGAGCAGTCCACAAACGTTCGGCGTATGCCGCAGGAACATATAACTCAAAGCCAACTTCCCCAGTATAACCCGTACGCGAAATAGCAGTAGGGACACCAGCGACGTCACCCGTTGTAAATCGAAAATACGGGATCTCGGAGACATCTCGTTCAGGAACGAAAGGATTCAGAAGATCTATTGCCTTTGGACCCTGCAGTGCAATGAGAGCCATGTCCTCGGACATGTCTTTTACCTCTGCACCTGTATCGTTACAGGTCTCCACCCATGCCAGATCTTTTTCAATATTGGCGGCGTTGACCACCAGCATATAGTGATTATCAGCATGTCGGTAAACGAGTAGGTCGTCAACTATTCCGCCTGTTTCATTGCAGAATAGGGTATACAACACACGCCCATCGCTTAAACGACTCACATCGTTCGTGCTGAGCTTCTGCACCAATTCGTCCGCCCCCTGTCCAGAAACTTCAATCTCTCCCATATGCGACAAGTCAAACAAACCGGCGATGCTTCGGACAGCCAAATGTTCCGTAACGATGCTGCTATACTGAAGGGGCATCTCCCAACCGCCGAATTCGGTAAATTTAGCATTGAGGTTTCTGTGGACCTCATAAAGGGGTGTTCGCTTCATTAGTATTTAAAATCCATAGATACGAGCGAGATTTCCACCGAAAATCTGTGCTTCGGCATCATCGCCGAGTTCCAACCGTTTGAGGGCGTTGATAACCTGAATAGGACGGTACTCAGGCAAATTAGAACCGAAGACTATCTGCTCAGGTCCAAGCGCGTCAACAGCGGCTTTTACTTCCGTTGGAACAACGGCATCTGGATCCGTCCCCCAACGCCGATGAAAGCGTAAAATAGTAGTTCCCAACGAGATATTTTCGTTGGCTTTTGCGATAGAGATAGCCGAATCTAAATCGTCTGGAAATCCCATGTGATCCATGATAACCGGGGTTTCTGGCACCCAGCTTGCCACAGTGCCAATCCGGTTTGGATGGCAATTGTCAGGTCCGGAATGAATTGAGACAATAAGCCCGTAATCACGGGCAGCTTCAACAACGGGACGCACCATTTCATCATCCACATCGTATTTGTGAACCGCAGGCATCAGTTTGATCCCGCGCATTCCCCATTCCTCGGCTGCTAACCTAACCTGCTCAACGGGTTCTGGTTCCGTTGGATGCACGAGGGCACAGCCAAGTGCGCGCGAATTACCGCGAATCGCGTCGGCAAGCTCATTATTTTCGGGGAGAGGCTGGGTATTCGGCATAATAACCGCAACGTCCATGTCGGCTTCATCCTCTAACGCCAACAACGCTGCTAAATCAAGGTTTCCATTTTCATCACGAAATGAATCATTAAGATAGGCTTCAAAATCTCCTCGCATGAGAAACTCCTTTTTTGACGCAGCTTGCAAGTCAAAACTTGCTGTTAAAAGTCTGTTCACCTATGGAGCCAAAGGCTCGTTCACAAGAATCGGTCCAGTTGTGCCAATTTCAAGAGGCAGCGCTGCCTCCATCACGGAATCTCGGTAAATGGTATAGGCAGATTCCGCCGCAGAAGGGTCGGGAAAACGGATGATAAAAATGATCTGGGATTCCGTCCAATTTTTTAAATCTGGGTTATCCCGATAGCGAGCGGATACTCCGAGTGCTGTATCACTCAATTGTGGCACATTGACGGGCAACGTGCTGTAGATCTGACGCAACACCCAATTCGATCGGAATAACTTGACGGTTCCACGCATCTTATTGCTTGGGAGTAAGGATAGTATTTGTGGTTCTGGAGCAGGCTCTTTAATCCGTGCGGCGATATCTTTTGCGAGCAGGACCATCGCTTCACGAATACCGGTCGCGAATTCGTAGCCTTCGATCTGAATAAAATATTTCCCTTTTGAAAACCGGAGATACCCGCCCGAAA
This sequence comes from Geodia barretti, assembly GCA_030341885.1. NCBI lineage: Eukaryota > Metazoa > Porifera > Demospongiae > Tetractinellida > Geodiidae > Geodia > Geodia barretti. The sequence goes on from CASHTH010003624.1 coordinate 47,167, forward strand.
GCATCGCCTTGCTGCCCACCCATTCAAATTTTACTTGCGGATAGATGTGAAAGTTATAAATCCCAAATGCATTTTCAGGGGTGCCCATATCGAAAATTTCGAGCAAAATCAAAGGCTTTGAACCGAATCGAGGTGCTTGGTATTCCACCTCCGCCTGCCGTTGGAAACCGTAAGCGTAGAAAAGATCCGGTGCCTCAGCTCTATCCCGATAGAGGGTTTTGCCTTCGTAGGTTGACGGTGCACGCGACTGTACCCAATCCAATATTTCACCATCGCTCGGTAAGAGAAGCTCAGGCGAAATATTTGTTTGTCCAATGTCTTTCACCGTTAGCGATTCTGTCGGCAGTGTCGACGCGCCTCTAATGTTTTCAAAGACCTCCTGCATCACCTGTTCCGCTCTCTTCAGTGTAGTGCTGTGCCAGACCCCGTAGATATACTCGCCCTCCTGTTGAACAGCTGTCCAATTTCCGTGTTCTTCACTGCACGAAATCAGCACCAAACTGCAGAAAAAGGTCACGCAAAGTGAGAAACGATGAAGTTTTTGAAAAGGATGTCCTGTCTTACGGTTCATTCAGGCGAAGGCTCCCGCGCTGTATTCTGTTACCACTGCTCAGCAAGCTGGTTGTAAAGGTCCTCGATCAACTCTTCTACAATAAGATTTCTGGCTTGTTCACCACTTTCCATCGGTTCAGCCCGATTCGGAACAATATAGTAATCGTGAACCTGGAGATAGTTATCACTTTCCTCAATAATTTGGTTTCGGACTCTATCTATAAATTGATACTCTATCTGAAGCGTCATCCGCACGAGTTCAACTTCACCATTAGATCCAAATCCGTGCTCCCTTACATTGTAATCCTGTATCCGCATCGTAAATTCGGCATCGTTTCCGTCTCGCCATTTCCGGTTGAAACGTTCGATGAGTTTCTCATGAATTACTTCATCATAAGGACGCTGGGAGGTGTTATCATAAGCAAAATCTGCATCCAGGATTTCAATAGGTGTGATACGAATGGTTGAGATATGCTCCAGATACTCTGATTTGGAAACATAACCGCACCCAGCGATCAAACTTAGCAATATCGGTAATACTAAGATGAACAACGTTTTAGACATTTTTCTCTCCGGAGTTTTGTCGGAAAATAGGATCCGACTGGTGCCCAAAAGTTAGTTTCTTGTCTCCTAATTGTCACGGTTTTGTCCATTCCTGTTAAAACATCAGACCATTCGTTAGTACAGATCGCTGAAACTTTACTGGAGCAGCTTTCGGTCGTGGTGTTGTCTGTTTTCCACCATAAAACACAGATTTAACAGTATCAACAACATACCGTTTATAAGTAGGCGACAATAGAACAACAAAGACGAGCACAAGGAGTATTAGAACAATGGCTAAAAGATAGGTTAGCCATTTCTGATCGAGCAAATCTCCTTTATCAAAGGCGTGCTTAGCTAAAATACGTCGTGATTTCATCGGTTTGCCCTCATGTCAGTAGTGTGTTTTACTTCGTCTATACGGGCGGCTGTATCGTCCTTGTCAAAGATTCGGATTGCTTATGATATTCATATTATAGCATAAAAACAGGGAACATGCAAAATTTTTAATTCGCTCCGTCTATACGTTCACTTAACGTGAGTTCGATACTAAAAATAGAAGTGTACACGTAGGTTGGGTAGAGCGGTAAAAGACCAAATACCCTTCAGGTATACACACAACTTTGATGCGCAATCAACCGTTGAAGAAGATAGACATAGCGAAACCCAACACGCCAAAGCTCCAGGTCTCGCAATGCGTTGGGTTTCACTCGACATATTTTCAACACGAGTCTACTCAAAAGCAGCCGTTCTCTTGGAAGAATAGAGGCACACCTTTGATGACCGTTTGATGACCGTTCTACCCAACCTACGGGAACCAAGGCATATATCGAACTCACGTTTCACTTACATAAAGTCTAGTCAAGGCACCCAAACCTAAAGGATTGGGTTTCCAAACCGATTAACTGATGATATAGGGGTTTAAACATAGAAATAGGGCAAAGGAACCGTCCTTCACCCTATTTCGTTTCTATGTGAATTGGTTAGTTACAATGCGTTCCTACTACCGAGAGCGTCCTTTGGGAATGCGTGGTGAGCGTTGATTACGGAGGTCGCGAGAATTATCCCGTTGGTCATACCGACCTCCACGCCGTTCGCGTGTGTCATTAGAGCGTCTTTCACCACCACGGGACTCACGAGAATCTCGATTATCACGGTAGTTAGGGCGTCCGGAATCACGGGGTTCTCTGGAAGCATTCCAATCGGGCGAGGCTTCGCGATCCTCATTTGATTCAACAGTCAGTTCTGCAACAGGCACGTCCCCTACAGCAACAAGTGTTAGATCTACGCGATCCTGTTCGTCAATAGTGAGAACGCGGACGGTAACCTCGTCACCAACCTGCATAACATCCTCGGCACGACGGACATACCCATCACCCATCTGTGAAATATGAACAAGTCCATCCTTGTTCGGCAAGATTTCCACAAATGCTCCAAAAGGTGCTGTTCGGACCACTTTCCCGGTGTATTCTTTTTCAATCTCAGGCATAGCGGTGATTGCTCGAATTTTCTCTTCTGCGCGTTTGACATTCTCAGCACTTGTCGCGGCAATTTCGACAGTCCCATCATCTTCGATATTGATGGTCGTGCTTGTTTCTTCCTGGATGCCCTGCACAGTTTTACCACGCGGACCGATGAGGTCTTTGATTTTCTGCGTCGCAATTTGAAGGGAATAAATTCGAGGAGCGTAGGGTGACAATTCCGCACGCGGTTCAGCTATCACAGCGTTCATCTGTTCGATGACGGCAAGGCGTGCTTCTCTTGCCTGATGAATTGCCCGACGCATCAACTCAGGCGTGACACCTTCAATCTTGATGTCCATCTGTACGGCGGTGACACCTTCACTGGTTCCGGCTACTTTGAAGTCCATGTCGCCGAGAAAATCTTCAGTTCCGAGCATATCAGTAAGGATGGCTTCCTGTTCGCCTTCCTTGATAAGACCGACACCGATCCCTGCGACGGGTCTTTTAATTGGCACGCCTGCATCTAACAGTGCGAGTGTTGCACCGCAGACGGTTGCCATTGAAGATGAGGCATTAGATTCCAAAATCTCGGAGACGATCCGAATGGTGTAATGAAATTCTTCTTTACTCGGGATGACCGATTCAAGTGCCTTTTGCGCGAGTGACCCGTGCCCGATTTCCCGGCGTCCGGGTCCCATCATGCGTTTGACTTCACCGGTACTGAATGGCGGGAAGTTATAATGTAAATAGAAGGCGCGTCTTGCTTCGCCATCAAGTCCGCGTTGTACGTCTTCATCGCCGGATGTACCGAGTGTTGTCACACAGAGTGCCTGTGTCTGTCCTCTGCTAAAGAGAGCGGAGCCATGGGTGTGCGGGAGCAACGCCACTTCTCCTGAAATCGAGCGAATGTCGGTTAGACCGCGACCATCAACGCGTTTCCCCTCGGAGAGAATCGCTTCACGCATCTCTTCTTTCTCGATTTCACTTAAGATGGAGATGGTATCTTTTGTTGCATTCGGATCGGTTTCCTCAAGTGTATCCTCAAGCATTTCTGAGAGTACCGCTTCCTGCACCTCTCCGAGATAATCCTCACGCAACTTCTTGTCTGCCATCCCGATAGATTCTCGAATGCGGGAAGTGGCGAGATCCCGGACACGGCTACTGAGATTAGACGCAACACTTTTAGAGGCATAGTCGCGTTTTGTGTTACTGCAACCTGCGGCTAACCCTTCTTGAAGTTTGATGACCTCTTGTATCTGCGCGTGGGCGGCGATAATTGTGTCAATGACTTCATCTTCAGGAATTTCATGTCCACCGCCTTCAACAGACATAACAGCATCTGCCTTGCCACTTACGAACAATTCCATACTTGAGGCATGCAATTCTTCGTAAGTAGGATTAATGATTAACCTGTCTTCAACTTTTCCGACGGTGACAGCAGCGACAGGTCCGTTAAAGGGTATATCGGAAATCGCTAATGCTGCAGAAGTCCCGATAAGGGCGGGAACGTCCGCGGGATGAATACCATCCGATGAAAACACGTTACATAAAACCTGTACCTCAGCCTTGAAGTCCTTTGGAAAAAGAGGGCGAATGCAGTGGTCAATTAAACGAGCTACCAACTGCTCTGATGTCCCTGGACGCGGCTCGCGCCTACCATAAACTGTCGGTATTCGCCCACCGGCGTATGCCCTTTCACGATAATCTACTGTTAACGGAAAGAAATCGAGATCATGTTCACTATCATCGGCTACCACCGTGACTAAAACAACCGTTCCACCGTATTGCACCCAAACGGCACCATCTGCCTGTTTCGCGACTTTACCGGTTTCAATTGATAACTTCTCGCTCCCAAGTTGCATTTCAACTTTCATTCTATGTACTACTCCTGTATTTCCTATTTATTTCGTTGTGCCACCAAGTAAGACAGTCAAAAGGGGTTAAAGAACAGTCCTCATCCGAAAAATGTCTCGTCGATTTGCGTACAATGCATTCGGACAAAGTCTCACGGCATTTACCGCAAGATAAGACTCATTCGTTTCCCGCTTGGCACCAAGGCGACAAACTCGCCCAGAACCTATATAAAATCTAACCACTCCTCGTTCCAATAGTGTCACGCATTCCAAGTTCATTAATTAAACGGTAATAGCGCGTAGCGTCTTTCTTGTAAAGATACCGTAACAAGCGGCGCTGCTTGCCAACTAATCGGTAAAGTCCATAGCGCGAATGATGGTCCTTTCGGTGCGTCCGAAAATGCTCAGTCAACTCTTGAATACGCGCATTGAAAATTGCCACTTGAGCCTCCGGGGAACCAGTGTCTTGTTCGTGTATCTGGTGCTGTTGGATCACTTCCTTCTTCTTTGCTGCATCAATTGCCAATTACGTTCACCTCCTTTTGGCAGAACAACTAACTTTGTAATAGCAAGTTTAGGGACTTGCAAAATCCACATAGAGTTATCTCGTAAAGGTAATTCTACGAACCATCAGTGCTTTGTAAAACATTATATGGAATAAAAACTAAATCGTATTCGGGAGATCGCTCCCTTGTTTACCTACATTTGATACATATATAATATCACAAATCAACCCAAAATTCAAATTAAACTCACAATCCCACGGCAGCGCCTAAGTTTAAGCAGCATCACTTATGAGGAGGTAGGCGATGCGAGAATTTCCCTCGCTGTTGCGATGTCGCGCTGTATTTGTTGAATCAGGAACTCTGGACTTGGGAATTTCCGTTCATTTCTAATCTTCTCTACGAAGAATATTTCCACAGGTTTACCGTAGATGACTTCATTAAAATTGAAGAAGTGTCCCTCCACCTGAATATTGACACCGTTAAACGTAGGACGCATTCCGATGTTCAATACCCCGTCTAACCACCGTTCCTCTAACTTTGCCCGGATGGCATAAACACCATTAGGGGGGCAGACTTGATTCTGGGTCTCTATATTCGCGGTAGGAAACCCAATTTCCCTCCCACGGCCATCACCATGAACGACATTGCCGATCAAGGAATAGGGACGTCCCAATAACTGTGAACTCCGCTTAAGATCGCCTTGCGCGAGTGCCTCTCGGATACGAGTGCTATGGACTGGCGCGCCATCTACCTCTGTAGGTGGAACAATAGAAACATCAAACGCATATCCTTGGCTAAGCTCCACCAATCGTTCTGCATTACCTGCACGATTTTTTCCAAATTGGCAAGCATACCCCACAACGACGTGCCTCGCTCGACATTTCTCTAAGAGCACACATTCTACAAAGGATTCAGGAGACATTGATGCAATCTGTGCGTCAAAACTGAGCATGACAATTTCATCAATGCCAAATTGTTGAAGTATTTCGACACGCTTGGAGAGAGGGGTTAGGATAGGTGGACATCGTTCTGGGGCAAGGAAAGCAAGTGGATGCGGGTAAAAACCGACCAATACACTCATCAAGTTACCATGCGCAGCGCGTTTAAGAAGTGTGTTAATAACCGCTTGGTGTCCAACATGGATACCATCAAACACGCCAAAAGTGACAGCAGTCTCCCTGCCAAATTCAAATATGTCGTTTAGACTATAGCGTGTGGTTGCGACCTGTAGATCGTTCCCACTGCAGGCGTTTTCCACGTCGCTCAATCCTTCTGGCAATCACCATATCTCATGTGCCCCGGATCAGTGTGGCGTTGTGAAGCTTGAACAAGGGCAGCAATGGCTAATGGATAGGGCATGGCAATCCGACATCCTGCGGCGCGGACGTGTCCTCCCCCTTGAAACTCTGCGGCAAGTTGACTAACATCAACGTATCCTTGACTCCGCAGACTCACTTTTGTACTTCGATCCGCCATCTCAGACACACAGAGTGCTACCTCAACACCCGCTATTGCTTGAATCTGATTCACAACCCCTTCCACCGCATCAGCAGTCATTCCAGCTTTGCGAAACATCGCCTGTGTTGCATACACCGATGCTATTTTTCCATCATCTGTTATTTGCAATGTGCTGAGGACTTCACTCAATAGGCGTATCTTAGCAACAGGAACCTGTTCATAGACATTCCGATAAACTTCATCTGGGGTGAATCCGCCAATCTCAATTAATTCTGCGGCGATTCGATGCGTCTCGGCTGTGGTATTACTATGCCGAAAACAGCCGGTATCAAACATCAGTCCTGTATAGAGACAAAGTGCACATGCTTCACCTATTGGGAATTGATGATGTTTAATGAGTTTGTAAACAATCTCTGAAGTGGAAGAGGCTGTAGGTATAATGAGATTGATGTCGCCGAACGCCTCTGCAGTGGCGTGATGGTCAATGTTAACGAGGCTGTATATAGGATGCAAGGTTTTGGAAAGCCTCTTTCCAATTCGCTCCAGCGTACTTGCGTCCAAAACAATCAACACCTCAGGACAATATGTCCCGATGGAATGCGTGCTCTCAATACTATCCCAAGCTGGTAGAAATCGATAGTTAGGGGGTACTATATCCGTGTTAAATATTTTAACAGATTTCCCGAGCTTCGTGAGAAAGAGGTAAAGCCCCAATTCGGAACCGATTGCATCACCATCAGGATTAATGTGCGTTGAAAGCGCGAAGTTATGGTATCGGTCAAATAGGGTAAGGAGTGCGTCGTAGTCGTGCGTATTAGCCATCTGTAGGGTGTTCATGAAGTGTCTGCTCGTGGTCTTGGTCTTCTGTCGTTTCGTCTTCGGTTGTATCGGTTGTAACAGACTTGAGGAGTCCATCTATTTTGAAGAGATAGTCAGCGGATTCATCTATAGCGAACCGAAGCTCCGGCGAATAGCGAAGCGTCAGACGATTCCCGATCTCGCGCCTAAGGAAGCCCGCTGCGCTCTTTAAACCCGCGAGTGTTTTGCTTTTCTGCTCCTCATCGCCGATAACGCTCACCTTCACATCCACATACTTTAGATCCGGGGACACGGATGCCTGTGTGACAGCACAAAACGCAACGCGCGGATCCTTGACAGAACGTTGGATAATCTCGCTTAACTCTCGCTGAATGAGGGCTCCTACCCGATCTTGCCTTCTATTATCTACCATGTCAATCCTTCCTCTTGCAGCAAGTTTTGGCTTGCAAACTTCATTAAAAGAAAAATTCCGTTTCGTAATCCACTAATTCAGCATCTACATGCGCCTCAACAAAAGTGATGAGATGTGAAATAACCTTATTCAGATGTACAACATCGTTGGAAACTGAAACGGCAGCTAATATGGCGAACTGATGTGCCTCCAACGCCTCAACTTCAGCAATAGCAACGTTGAAGCGGTTTTTGAGTCTCGCGATGAGGCTTTTGATAACCCGACGTTTCGCTTTCAGCGAGTGACTTTCCGGAATTCGGAGATGGATCTTACAAACACCGATGTGCATGAAAGTATCAGTCAACGGTAGGTGCGATTGACCACCGCACCGCTTATGAAAATACGCAACTATACGCACAAAACCAATTTATGAAAGTGAGCGCGCTATATGTTCGTGAACATAACATTCAAGGACATCACCGACCTTCAAATCATCGAACGTCTCAATTCCTATTCCACATTCGTAGTTCGCTTGCACCTCATTGACATTATCCTTGAACCGGCGAAGCGAATTGACTTTACCCTCGTGAATCAATCGATTGTCGCGAAGGATACGAAGGGGTTGGCTGAAGGAAATTCGCCCCCAATTGACGTAACTACCGGCAACCAAACCGCGGCGTGGCACCTTAAATAATTCACGGACCTCAGCACGCCCGATAACGACTTCTCGTACCTCAGGATCAAGCAAGCCTTCCATAGCCGAATGGATATAGGAGATGAGATTATAAATGACGTTGTAGGTCCGAACATCAATTCCCTCAGTCTCTTTAGCCTGCACTGCCTCGGTCGTAGGATGAACATTGAAACCGACGACAATTGCATCAGAAGCAGAGGCGAGCAAAATATCGGTTTCGGTGATCCCTCCGACCGCTTGATGAATAATATTGATCTTAACCTCATCGGCACTCAATTCGAGCAGTGATGAGGCGACGGCTTGTACGGAACCTTGCACATCGCCTTTAAGAACAACGTTTAATTCTTTAATCTCGCCTTCCTGAATTTGTTGGAATAGGTTATCCAAACTGACGTGGCTATTTGCCCCGAGTTTTTCATTGCGATACCGGTCCTGACGGGTTTCACTGATAGTACGTGCGTCTTTATCGAATTCAACGACATAGAATTTGTCGCCTGCTTCTGGTACGCCGGTGAAACCGAGTACCTCAACAGGGCATGAAGGACCAATTTCTTTCATCCGTTTCCCGAAATTGTCCATCATTGCTCTAACTTTTCCGGAGTACCTACCTGAAACAAAAACATCACCAACCCTCAATGTACCAGACTGTACGAGAACGGTTGCGATGGCACCGCGTCCCTTGTCAACCTGTGCTTCAATAACAACACCACGTGCTGCCTTATTTGGGTTTGCTTTGAGCTCAAGTAGAGCAGCTTCCAAAAGGAGCATTTCAAGCAAAAAGTCAATCCCAGTTCCATCTATCGCGGAAGTTTCAACACAAATTGTTTGTCCACCCCAGTCCTCTGGTAGGAGTTCCTGGGTAGCCAATTGTTGTTTAACGTAGTCTACACGTGCCCCAGGCATATCTATTTTATTAATTGCGACTACAATTGGAACCTTCGCGGCTCTTGCGTGATTGATCGCCTCAATTGTCTGAGGCATGACTCCGTCGTCAGCTGCGACAATAAGAACGACAATATCGGTCACTTGTGCGCCGCGTGCTCGCATCGCGGTAAAAGCGGCGTGCCCCGGCGTATCTAAGAAAACGATGCTCCCACCTTTTAATTTTACGTGATAAGCTCCAATATGCTGTGTTATGTTACCCGCCTCAGATTCACTGATATTTGATTGACGAATAGAGTCTAAAAGAGATGTTTTGCCATGATCAACATGTCCCATGATTGTGACCACCGGAGCTCGAGGTTGTAAAGATGCTGGGTCATCAGGTATCTCGGTCAACAGTTCATCTTCAAGCGTTCTTAGCTTAACCGCCTCAAAATTCAGGGACTCCCCAAGCATCACAAGCGTATCGTAATCAAGCCGCTGATTTATGCTCGCCATCACCTTTAACTTCATGAGACGCATAATCAACGCTGAAGGTTGCAACTCCAGCGATTTTGCAAGGTCAGCGACAGTGGTACCTTCTATAACCTGCAAACCATTGGTTGTAGCAGTTTCTTCCGACGCTGAGGCGTTTTCAACAGCATCTTCGGGCGTAGAAACGGTTTTCTCCACCGGTTCGCCAGCCAATTCTGATTCAATAAGCGCGATGGTGTCCGGATCGAGGGCACTCATCCCGCTTTTAACGCGAACGCCACGCGCTTCAAGTAGAGCAATAAGCTCCTTGTTTGTTAGGTTGTATTGTGTCGCCAATTCATAAACTCGCACACCAGAGACTTGACTTTTCTCTTGACTACCCTTGGCGGGCTTCCTCTGCCGTCGTTGTGGCTGTCGTCGTGCCCTGTTCATAGTAATTTCTCCTTTTCTTCTTTTCTGCTCGTGGACTCTTGGGTCCTTTGAAGAAGCATCTGTTCAAATTGTGCTATATTCTGACTTGCCAGTTGCACACGTAATAAAGAATTAATCCGTTTGGGAGACTTGAACGCTTTCTGGATGCAGTCTTGAGAGAGGCAAACGTAAGCTCCGCGCCCGCCTAACTTCCTTTGACTGTCGATTTGCAGTTTTCCGTCCCCCTGACACACGAACCGAACCAACACTTTCTGCGGTAATTTCCCACGGCACCCAATACAAGTGCGAATAACATCTCTCAATGACTCCACCCACTTTTAAGACTCAGCATCAAAATCATCAAGCTCAGGAGCGACAGATGTCTCCGTCTCGATCTCCTCGTCGGGACTCTCTGCTCCCTCAGTTTCAACAGCATCGGCATCTGAGTCTCCCTCAACATCCTCCGCCAAGTCAACGACTTGTTCAACCTCTGTTGAATCCGGCACATCGGCAGTCTCCTGTTCTTGCAGACTTTGGTCAGGACTTTCTTCTTGACTGCCTGAGGCTTGCGCATCTGTTTTATCAGAATCTTCCGGCTTAAAGAGTCCATCCATCGAAACAGGATCCTCAGACTCACCTTTTATGTCAACTTTCCAACCTGTCAATTTCGCCGCGAGTCGCGCATTCTGTCCCCGTTGTCCAATCGCTAAAGACAGTTGATCGTCCGGAACAATCACAAGAGCACTCCTATCTTCTTCATTGAGCTCAACCCTACGTACGCCAACTCGTCCCCCCAGAGCATTCGCAATGAATACATTGGCATCTTCACTCCATTCCAGTAAGTCTATCTTCTCATCATCAAGTTCACTGACGATCGTTTGGACGCGTATCCCTTTAACACCAACACACGTGCCTACAGCATCAATGCCATCTTCTGTCGCCCTGACGGCAACTTTCGCTCGATTCCCAGGATCACGCGCAACCGCCATAATCTCAACCTGACCCTCATAGATTTCAGGAACTTCTTGCTCAAATAACATCGCTACCAGATCTCGATGCGTCCGGGATACAATAACCGGAGCACCGCGCGCCTCATTCTTTACCGATAAAATTAGACATTGTAAGCGTTTACCACGCTCATAGTTCTGTGAACGTGGCATCTCACGCGGTGGTAAAAAGGCTTCCGTCTGCTCAAGATCCAAAATGACACCACCGCGTTCAAAACGTTGGACATAACCTGTGACAACTTCGCCTTCACGTCCCGCAAACTCTTGATAAATCTTTTCTCGCTCCGCCTGCTTGATTTTCTGGAAAAGGATTTGCTTCGCCAACTGTGCCGGGACCCGTCCAAACTCGCTGGGGTTGATTTCAACGGCCAGCATCTCCCCAACTTCAACGTCCTCTTGAAGTAGCACCGCTTGCTCAATCGGAATCTCTGTCGAGAAATCACGCATAATATTAACGACTTTTTTAGGGACATAACAGCGTATATCACCTTTCTCCAAATTAATCTCAACAGAAACGTTGGCATCATCACCGTAAACCCGGCGTGCGGCGGCACACAGTGCCTCCTCTATCGCTTCAATGAAAACCTGTTCAGGTAAATCTGTCTGTGCCGTATTTTGACGTATAGCGTTTTGGAGGTTCTCTAACATAATAATTGATGTCCGCGTGATCTCTTAATTATACAGACTTGTAGACGTTGTCCTGTATAACAAGCCAGCGTACTCCTTTCCATCTTTTAATATTCGCAGTGTGTGTTTTTGGCACTTGATCGCTACCAACTCAGGTGTATATGTGCATTGAGAATTTGCGAAATTTTAACGGAGATGTCGTTTCCACCAGTCTGCGCTAAGACGACTTCTCCGTGACGCACCTCCACAACGGTGCCTTGTACTTGACGCTTTTGTTCGTTTTTTGGTTCAATTTCTATCCGAACGGTCCGTCCACAATTTCGCTGAAAATCCTTAGCGGTTCGTAAAGGTCTGTCTATGCCGGGGGAAGCTACTTCCAACTGAGCATAGTTTTCTAAATGCTTATGCACCTCTAAAATCGGACGTACGATCTGGTTCACCGTTTGACAATCTGCCACCGAAAGCCCATCGGGTTTATGAATGAGGAGTCGCAGCGTTTTTGAATGTGTTTCAACATCCACAAGCTCAATACCGTCACTGTCAAGTATCGGTGCTAACATCTCAATAATGGAATTTTTCTCGGCTTCTGTCATATCTAACATAATATAAAAATAAAAAAACGCGATACTCCCAATCATAGAGGTTCTTCGCGGTTTATATGAAGTCGTAGTGCCCAGTTGAAAGGAATAGGTGAACCGAAGACGAAAACCTCACCCGAATTCCAAGGACTGCGTTTTACGACCACGACCGCTGCCGAAGCAACGGGGTATAAATTCTCGCCCACGCACCTCTATTGTTACATAATACCCGTACATAATACCCGTTTCCCTTCTTTTAATCAAGCCAATTAGTCAGCAAGCCTGATCCTTGAGATCAAAGGCTAATGGGTTTCAAAAAATTCAATGACCTCGCCACTGGGTCCTTTGAAAAAAGCGATAGTCGCCTTGATATTACCGAGAATTCTTGGTTCCAACAGCCATGTTAAACCTCCGACCACTTCATCAGTCGTTTCGGCACTACGCGTAAAAAACCCGTCCCTAAAAGCAAGATTCGCAAAGGTTATGACATAATTGTATCATATTCTGTACTGGAAGTCAAGTTAAATCCAATCTACCCACACCTGTTGGTTAGGACAAAAAGTAATTTTCATTCCGATGATAAGTATGCTATACTATCTCGCATGAGCATGTTCCGCGAACACTGGATCGGCGGGTTAGTCGTTTATAGTACTTTTTTCACCATCTCGCTTATCGCCACCTTCGCCATTCCAATCCTTTATGATACTGTGCCACAGGAGTGGAATCTAACTATTCCACCGGTGAGAGACGTTGTAAAAATTATCGGCTGTTTTGTTGTCGCAGTCCTATTCGGATTGTGGCCAGACGTTGACATTAAGAGTAAGAGTCAAAAAATATTTTATACTGTATTATTTGCGATGAACGTAGTGCTGATCGTTTTCTTGCAAAAGTATCTGGAATCCGCGCTGCTCGGTCTATTCGCGATGCTCCCAATTATGAGCAAACATCGTGGATGGACACACGCCAAAATTACGATGATTTTGCTCCCCAGTGTGTTTCTGTTAATTCCAATTTATGCCGCATATTCAGAGTGGGAGACGGCTGGCACTCTCGTAGACTCACTCAACGCCTTGCGAGAGTGGGAAGGACTTATGGATGCTGTCCGTAGCGGTTTCCCGTTTTATGTCGCAAGTTTTATCGGCTACGCGACGCATCTCCATTTGGATGGCATTTTATTCCGTTCGCGGAAAGCACAACGACAGAAGGCACGAGTTAACCAATGAACATAACAGAACAGACACTCCAAGAACTATTTGACAACCCGATCATGCAGGCACTCAAAACTTTCGCAAAAGATCAAGGGGTGCAGCTCTATCTCGTCGGAGGGAGCGTAAGGGATCTGTTCCTGGGACGTCAGACGACAGATATTGACTTTACGCTGGCTTCTGATGCAATCCAGTTTGCTAAAGCATTTGCAGCCAACATCGGAGCAATCGTCATCGCCTTAGAAGAAAACCCACCGACAGCCCGCGTGATTGTTAAGCCCGACAGCACTTCACAGACCCCACAACTCAGCATGGATTTCGCACAATTCCGAGCCGCATCGCTCACTGACGACCTACGCTTACGGGACCTGACGATTAATGCGATGGCAATCGCGTTTGAAAATGTGGGAACGTTTACAAATAAGGCACGCAAACAAATCCTCTGTCGGGTAATTGATCCGTGCGGTGGTATGAAAGACCTAAAGGGAGGTCTGCTCCGATTTCCGAACAGACAGGTGGTGATAGCAGATCCGGTTCGACTTTTACGGATTTATAGATTCGCAGCGCAGTTAGACTTCGAGATTTCCCAGAATGCAATCGATCTGGTAACAGCGTACAGGTCGATGCTGTCTGATGTAGCGGGGGAACGGTGCCGAGACGAACTGATGAAAATTCTTTACATTAAGAAGGCACACCCGTATCTACAACAAATGGAGGCAGCAGGACTACTCACACAGGTCGTTCCGATTATCAAAGAGCCTCACAGGGCTTGGAGCTCGCTTGAAACTTTCGAGGAAGGTCCCAATTCCTACAGCACTCCACGCTTATCGCAAGGAAATTAATCACTATCTCCAGGAGGAACTCAGTGTAGAAATCAATAGGTGTTCGCTCATCAAGCTTAGCCTACTCTTGGGAGACAATTTGGGGAGTATCGGTGAACGCCTTCGATTCAGCCGAAAAGCGGTGAAGTTTATGGAATGCCTCATCTCAGGAAGCAAGAAACTTAAAAACACAATCCCACAATTGACACAGAAACAGATAAATCGCTTCCTTAGAACTTATACGTCCGATTGGTGGGGTATCCTCCTATATTCCGCAGCGTCATCTCCGATTGATTCGGCAATTCTAAAACAGATCGCAGATACTTATTATGAACATATTCTGCCGATCTGTAAGCAGGGCAGACTGATCACGGGAAACGATCTGATTCAGGAATTTCATTTGAAAGAAGGGGAGCAAATTGGAGATCTGTTAAAAGAGATTGAGGACCGTCAATTTGACGGTGAAATCCGAACCCGTGAAGAAGCATTTGCTGCGGTCGCGGCGTTACTTCAGAAGCAGCCGTGACTCACCCGTTTCATCGGTTTCTCTGAACTACAATTTCGTTTGATATTTTTGTAGCAATCTCGGAATCAAAGATAGCAAGAGCATTAGCACGCCAGCTATTCCAAGATAGAGTAGCGTCTTCCAAATATTGCCCTCACCACTCACAAACGCGCCACCGAGCTGGACAAACGCTGCTGTCCCCGGCAACATAAAGATAGCAGAGACAAGTACATAAGTGGAGAACCGAATACTGGTTAGCCCATAGGCATAGTTTTGAAGGTTAAATGGGAAAATCGGGACCAAGCGTGTAAACATCAAGATACGCCATCCCTGTTCTTCAACCTGCTCATCTATCTTGCGGAATTGCGCATTGTTTTTGACCCAACCTTCAACGAGGTCGCGGGCAACATAGCGGGCAATGAGAAAAGCAATGGAGATAGAGATAATAGAAGCTACGGAAGCGTAAAAGATACCCCACAAGGGTCCGAAGACGAAACCCGCTAACACAGTTACTGGGGAACCGGGAAGGAAAAAGACAGTGGATACCAGATAGAGCCCAATGTAAACCAACGGAGCAATTTTCCCAAAACCCGCCACCCATGTCTTGATTTTCGGTACGTTCTCTAAGCGAATATCGTCTGTTACGCCATAGTACCTCAACACGAGATAAACCGCCGCAACGACCCCAACAGCAATTAGAATTTTAATTGTGCTCTTTTTCATTTTTTGTAGAAACCGCCTCTAAATAGGATTTAATCTGTGTCTGATATCGGACAGGAATACGGTTATTTTCTACGGCTTCAGCATACGCACGCGACGCGCTGAGGACTACATCGGCAAAGGGTAAATAGACAGGCGCATCGTCGCTAACCTCACCAGTAAAGACGCGAGAGAAACCTTCCGCGCTACCAGAGGCACCTGCTGTAAGTGTCAACTGTTCTCCATTCCCCTGTAGGACTGCGGTCTCCTCACCAGTCAGTGGTGCTGTAGAATCTCCATTGTCTGTTCCGCTCTCCCTTTTGTCTGACTCGGTCCCCTGCGATTCTGACTGTGGATCGGAATTCGATCTACCTTCACGAGCCCCTTGGACCTCACTGGTTCCAGCGTCTTGTCCAGGGGCACCATCGCTATTCGCAATCCCGCCTCCTGGGGATTTAGTTTCAATAGTTGCCAATGCCAGTTCCTTCTGACTTGACGTGAGTTGTGCCTCCAGTTGCGCGAGATCTGTTGATTTTTCCATCTTCTCAAGGGCAGCGATGATGTCTTGCAACGTCTCCGGTGTGACCGCTTTGCCCTGAATCTGATTCAGTGAATCACTGAGCGCGCTCTTCGGTAGCCCTTTAGCTAAACGTTCAAAGAGCCCCATAAGTTCCGCTTGGAGCTCCGGCGGTATCTCAGCCTGTTCAGTGAGGTTTTTCAGCTCTGTAGCGAGTTGGTTGGCATCCATACCACGAAAACTTTGACTCGCTTCCGTGGCTTCGGTAATAGCAGTTTGCACCGATTGCTGCTCGCGGACCTCTTTTTTTAAGTTGCTGAGATGTCCTTGTGCTGTATTGAGATCCGCTGCGGCTTTCAATTCATTTACTGTGTCGCTGATTTTGCGCTGTAGGGTCGAATTCTCAATCTGTTTCCCTTCAAGACTTTGAACTGCTCTATTCAACGCCTGCTGCTGCGGGTCTGTCAATGGCTGTGGCACCTCATAGAAGGGTGGAATCGTGAAAGATAACCCAATCAGCAGGAGAGGGATCAGAAACAGTTTCAGGAGCTTTGGTACACGATACGGACTTACTTTTGCAATGTCTAAGGCTGTCGCAGTCTCTGCAGCATCTCGGATTTGGAGTTGTGCGAACTCGTTTTCGGGATCGGCTTGTATCAGCCCAAGTGCTGTGCTGAGACGCTCACTGAGATCCATTTTCTCGTCAACAATCCGCGCGACAAACAGTAAATCCTTTCGGTGCTTGACACTGAGACCTACACCCACAACTATCACTACAGACATAACGATCCAACTGATCCCTGATATATGCATCGGTAGGAGAATCACTCGATTCAGGAGGAACAGAATAGCGAGCAGAATGAGTCCACAGAAAAATGTAGATGTGATCGTCTGCAAGAGTGCCTGCCGATACATCCTACCACGAATGTCGTTTAGACAAATTTTGATGCGTTGCGCATCCAATCCTTCGACTCGGTCGCGTTCAGAACTTACCATGCGAGTTTCTCCACTGTCGCCATAACTGCATCTGGGGTAATCGCTTCAAGATTCTCGCGAGCGCGATCGGGATGCGCGTCCCACTCTTTGGACGATAGCGTTTTCATAAACGAACACTCTTTGCGAGCGACCACCGCATGTCTGTCCCACGGCGGTGCCCACTGGATAAGATTAGAGGCTCCAAACAAGGCAATCGTCGGTGTTTTCACGGCAGTGCTGAGGTGCATTGGTCCCGTATCGTTGCTAATGTATAGATTACACCGTTGCAGAAGTGCCGCAAGTTGCATCGGGGTCGCCCGATTGACAATAACGGGTGAATACACCATCTGCTTCGCCACTTGAGCTGCTAACTCACCTTCCCGCGGTCCGGTCGTGATAATAATATGAGCGCCGTATGTTTCATGTAACTGATCACCAAGAGCCGCAAAATTCACTGCGTGCCAGCGGCGGTAATCGGTCGCGGCACCCGGATTGAGACCGATAATAAGCTTGCTATCATTAAGTTTCTGGTTTTCAAGAAAATTGTTCACCCACGCGATGCTTGCCCTATCAACAAATACTTCCGGTTCACTGTCCAAGACTTCAACACCCAGTGCCCGAACGACATCGAGATAGCGTTGCGTCTCATGCTGCAAGGTGTTATTCGGGACTGCGAGATTCAACAACTTTTTCCCCCCGGCGTTCGTTTCAAATCCAACACGGAACGGGATTCTGGCGAGAAATGCGTGAAGGACGAGACGAAACGTTGGTTGTAACACAACCGCCATTTGGAATTTTCGCCGAGCAATCTGATAGATGAGTTTCGGCACCGAAGCCTGATAGGTAAGTACCTCGTTCAGGTGTGGGTTTACGGACACTAAATCCTCTCGTGTCGGTGCTACCATGTAAGCAATGTAGGCATTTTGAAAGTGGCGGCGTAAGGCACGAATGACAGGCGTTGTTAAAACCGTTTCTCCCAGAGGCGCGAGTCTGATGATTAAGATACGTTCGATTTGTTCAGTTGAAAACATCCTGTTCTCTTACATCTTTGGATTGGACCTTGCAGACCGAATCCTCTTTAAACAGCCTATTGCTAAATTCCACGAGTGATGGTATAATATCCTAAAATCTACGGGATGTCAAGATGAATTTCCGTGTCCAAAGCTTAAAAGAGAAATATCTACGCGGTTGGGAACGACAAGCGACTGTTGTTCTGCTTGCCTCTGCACTACTATTAACATTACACAGATATTACAGTCGGCGGAGTTTTTTCAAACGCCACTTCGCAGAATACCTTAGCAACGTCCCACTGGCAGAGAGTCACTCGTATTACTACTGGTTTTTGACGACAGCAGTCACGTTGTTACTCGTCCCCGCGCTCGTTGCGCAATTCGGAACAAAGGAGCGGCTGAAGGACTACGGATTCCAACTCGGTAATCAGAAACTTGGATGGAGCATAACAGGAGCGGCATGGTTCCTGATGATACCTGTGATTATTCTCGCAGTCATCGCGTACCCGCCTTTCGTAGCAAAGTATCCACTCTGCAAGGTAGTGGCGAGTAGTTGGCAGGCATTTCTACCTTACCAACTCGCGTATGGTGTTTACATGTTTTCGTGGGAATTCTTCTTCCGTGGGTTTATGCTCTTCGGATTGGAACGGAAATTCGGGAACTATACTCTCTTAATTCAGACGATCCCATTTGCAGTGATGCACTATTCAAAGCCGTTACCGGAGGCACTCGGTTCAATCATTGGGGTGTATTGCTCGGGATACTTGCTCTGGAAACGCGCTCATTTATCTATGGAGCGGCAATTCACTGGCTTGTCGCAATGACGATGGATGTAGTGGCTGTCACCTTTCCCCGCTTTTACGGTTGACACGCTTACGGCTTCCCTTATAAAATATGCCACATCACAACTCGTAGGTGCGTTTTAAGAGCGTGCTTCCAGACTGACTCATAGAGGAGATGAAAATATAATATGGCTAACAATGTTTTTCCACCGGCAGAAACCGCTTATCCGATTGGTGATGCTCACGTCAACAGCTTAGAAACATATCAAGCACAATACGCCGAATCAATTCAAGATCCGGAAGCATTTTGGGCAACGATCGCGGAACGATTGACGTGGTATCAGAAATGGCATACAGTTCGCGATTACGATTTCGTTAACGCGGAGATTAAATGGTTCCGACGGAGGCACACTGAACGTCTGCTATAATTGCCTCGATCGGCATATAGAAGCAGGACACGGTGATGCAACGCCATATTTGGGAGGGAACGCCCCATCCGAAGATAATACATTCACTACAGTGAACTCCTCGCTGAGGTCAAAAAGTTTGCCAATGTCCTGAAGGCACAAGGCATAGAAAAAGGCGACCGCGTGTGTATCTACTTACAGATGGTTCCAGAGTTAGCGATTGCGATGTTAGCGTGTGCGAGGATTGGTGCTGTCCCTCTATCGTTTTCGGCGCATTTTCAGCGGAAGCCCTCCGAGACAGAATTAACGACTCAGCGTGTTAAACTGCTGATAACGCAGGTACCGGCAATGCGTGGTACCCGTAGCGATATACCGATGAAGGTAAATGCCGATGCCGCAGTTGCCGAGTGTCCATCTCTTGAAAAGGTTGTCGTTGTCAAGCGAACAGGAGATGCAGTTGACTTTGATGCATCCAGAGATATTTGGTGGCATGAAGCAATAGCAAACGCCGATGCAGATGTGAACCGGTAGTTATGAATCTGAAGACCGCTTTTTATCCTGTATACCTCCGGCTCGACCGGTAAACCGAGGGAGTTTTGCATACTACAGGCGGTTACCTCGTTTACACATCTTACACACATCAACAGGTTTTTGACTATCACGAAGGCGATGTCTACTGTGCAAAAAGCACCGCCGATATAGGTTGGATAACAGGACACTCTTATATTGTCTACGGTCCACTTGCAAATCGTGCGATAGTGTGATGTTTGAAGGTGTGCCAAACTATCCGGACTTTGGACGCTTTGGCAGGTCGTTGAGAAGCACACATTAATATCTTCTACACTGCCCCGACAGCACTAGCGCGCGCTGATGAAAGAAGGGAATACATGGGTCGAAAAGTACGACAGATCCACGCTTAGACTGCTCGGTACGGTGGGTGAACCGATCAAAGAACCGGAGTGGCTGTGTACTACAATACAGTCGGTGAGAAACGGTGCCCCATCGTCGATACATGGTGGCAAAACCGAAACGGGTGGGATTCTGATGACACCACTGCCTGCTGCGACCACCACTGAAACCCGGCTTCGGCAACCTTCCCGTTCTTCGGAATTGAACCGGTGATACTTGATGAAGGTGTTACGAAGTGGAAGGTAACCCTGCAACCGGTATCTCTGTATTTAAACGGCGTGGCCCCGGCATCATGCGAACCATCTACGGGCCTGCGATTCGACGCCTATGACCCACTTCCGCGCTTCTTTTGGACAGCTATTTCCGTCCACCGATTCCACGGCTACTAGGTTGACAGGACGCATGGGTCCTCATGCTACGTTCTTCAGTTGAGAGAGGGTATTTTGGATACAGGACGCGTGATGACGTCTGAACGTCTCCGGCACCCGATTAGCACAGCAGCAGGTCGAGGTGCAATCGGGCAACACGAGGCAGTGGCAGAAGCCGCAGTCGTCGGTTCCACACGACATCAAGGGACAAGGCATCTATGCGTATGTTACGCTCATGACGGGCGAATCCCGCATCTGATACGGTGGAAACAGGCATCAAACAGGCGGTCCGACAACATATCGGACCTATCGCCACGCCTGACAAGATTCAGTTTACCCCTGCCCTGCCAAAGACGAGATCGGCAAGATTATGCCGGCGTATCCTCCGCAAATCGCGGAAGGCGACATCTCCGACCTGGTGATCCCTCCACCCTTGCCGATCCAACAGTGTGTTGACGCTTTGGTTGACGGGAGACGATAGAAATCACGATTGTCCGTCGTGTTGATAAATCAAAGGGGTAGTCTGCAACAAACGGCGTAGCGCGGAGGTAAGGCACCCTTTTGATAGTTCTAACGTCCGTTATTTACCATAAGGAAAAATTAAAAATTGGCATCAGCACAGAAATAGTAAATGAATTAAAAAAACAGAAGATCACCCACGCTGTAGGCGTTCCAGATAACGGTAGTGCCCGGATTTATGAACTCTTACGATCAGAGCCTGGTATCGAAGTCATACGGTCACCCGCGAAGGAGAAGCATTTGCTATTGCGTCAGGCTGTACGTTGGTGGCAAAAAGCCTGTTATCATCATCCAAAATACGGATCTTGGAATCAGGCGATGCGATCCGAGGCCACCGTTGTCAACATGCGGGTCCCAGTAGTGGTATTTATTGGATATCGCGGTTACCACAACCGAGATAGAGATGGACAATGGGTCGATTCTGTAGCGACTTTCCTTGAACCGACGTTGAAAGCATGGAATCTCTCTTATGAAATGCTTGAAACAGACTCGGATGTTCCGGCATCGCGAGAGCATTTGAAGAGGCGACAGAGACTTCACTACCAACAGCAGTGCTTCTAATCGGACATTCTACATAGCAGTTTTTGCCTCTATTTCGACTGTATGGAACAAACAAGAGGATTCTTGTGCTGAGACCTATAGCGTTCTTTTTCCCGTATTGAGAGTGCCTTACGCGAAATGATGACGCAATTGCCGCGTCGCGCTCCTTTTTTCCGTAAAATCCTGTTTAAAATCCCTGTTTTTTCGGGTTTTTTGGTGAAATGTCGCTTTTTTAAACATTTTACTTGACAAAACGTTTTAATATAATGTATCATTAATTTTGTTTTATCAAAAGTCTATAGAAGGAGAGGAGAAAGATGGAAGCCGAGTTTTTCGGTGAAACAGCAAGTATTGAAAGTGTTTGCATCCATACATGGATGCAACATATCCGCCAGATGAGACAGAACCCTCAGAAGTTATACAGGTAGCGATCAAAGCGCTTTAAACGAGTTGGCTTCGGAGCGTAGCAGGTCACCGTCTGTTAACCCCGCGAGGAAGAAGTTCAATTGGCGAAACGGATTGAAGCGCAGAAGCTAAAGCACTAGACGAACTATTAGACGCCTTAGTGGAAGTAACCTATTATCTCGCGAGAAGAGAGAGCAACTGGCAGTACGAATTGACGCCGTAGAGGCTAAAGCACTAAACGAACTATTAGATGCCTTAGTGGACGTAGACCTATTATCTCGCGAGAAAGAGAGAGCAACTGACAGTACGAATGGCGCTGGCAGGAGCGAAACAAGAAAAGCACTGGTAAGCGAACTACAAGACGCACTGGTGAAAGGTGACTCATTATCTGACGAAGAAAAAGATAAACTGACGAAACGATTGGAGTAGCGGAGAGTGAAGCACGTAGGGCACGAGATGAACTGTCCAAGCGAATCTACGACTCGTAATTTCTATCGCCGTTAAATACCAAGGTCACAACGTGCCACTCGAAGATTTGATTCAAGAAGGAAACATCGGGACTGCTTAAAGCAGCAAGCAAGTTTGACTATCAGAGGGGTTTTAAATTCAGTACGTACGCGATTTGGTGGATTAAACAAGCGATATGCGTACGCTTGACAATTTTTCCGTTCCATTCGATTACCTTCCTACGTAGTTGCCAAAGATGAACAAGTTCGACGCCGTCTACTCACGTTGTGTCAAGAACTACAAACGCGAGCCGCGGCGCGACGAAATAGCAGACGCTTTAGACTTTGACATTGAAACAGGTCGAAGAAATTTTAACAGTTTACTGCTGACGCTATCGCGATGATTTACACTTAGCGACGAAGCAACGTCTGCTGCTACATTAGGCGACTTAATCGAAGACCCAACAACCAGTGCTGAAGTGCGGCCGATTATCGCAGAATGAGGTTAATCAGATTTGACGATCACATCAATGTTCTCAAGAGACTGCCAGAGCGCGAACAAAGAGTATTGAAGATGCGTTTCGGACTTGAGGACGGAGAGAACGGAAAACACTCCGAGAAATCGTGTCGCTTGGAAGTGACCCGGGAACGAGTCCGCCCAAAGCTGGGAATAGACGCAATCAACGATTGTATGACCTTTATGACGAATGGGCGATCTTCGGTCAAATCGTCATCATGGCAGGAAAACCGCCGCATAACGCGCTCACGGCAGGCAATTATGAAGAATATCTTGAGAGAAGCTCAAGGGCACTGAAACCGCTTTGCTGACAGTCACAGAAGCCGCACATGAGAAAATTCAGGTCAGTGATAGCAACCGACGAGGCTGAAGTTCAAGGACTATCGCTAGCATTTGTTGGTATCAGGGTAGAACTGCCACCGCTTTCAAGACAGCCTGGTTTAGCTACGGAAGCACAAGCAGATGACATGTTGTTGTTGTGGGAATTTTAATATACTTGTCGACGCGGAAAGCGAGCCTGACCTTAAGGTACTGTGATTGACTATGTGATGACCTGAATTCGATGGGGTTCAACATTGAGAACCAAACACACCAACATGGACAATCCAAAAGCACAAGAGGTTCAGAAGCTCATTGATGAACGGGATTAATCGGCTGTTGCGGCACAGGTGGACAGATAGAACATCCTGAATGTCGAGGATGATGCCATATACATTCATATGGGGCGGCTTGTCAAGGCTGCGGCATGGCAGACGTCACACTTAAACAAACACGGCAATCGAGGCAATGATTCAAGAGGTCTTTCCTGAGATTAAGCAGCTGATGACACCACCGATCACGGTGCCGGGATGACCCGTACTATTCCCCAAGCAAGGATAACACAAATGACGGGCGGATGTCACATCCGCCCGTTTCTATTTCAACCTGACACAAACGTGTGACACCCAGGTGTTCGACCTGCGTAACAAAACAGAACCCCCCTCAGGAAGCGTTTAGGATGCTTCGGGTCCCGCTTTAACCTATCAATATCCTCACCCATCACGCAATATGTGCGACACGCTACCGCCCGCTGCCGAAACGCCACTGTCCCGCGATAAGAAGTCATTCATTGCTTTGTACCCACTCGCGCTCGGCACCTTGTCCTCATTCCTCCACTTTTTTCCATCCAAGACGTTTGAATTCGCTCTGAGGCTTTGCCAACGGTGTGCCGATAGTGCTCCTTCAACACCACGGCCGGAAGTACCTCGCATCAATAGGATGTGTGACAAGTTTCTGGCAACCCAGTGTTTCCGTTGCGACACGCGTCTGAAACAACTCGATCTCCTTGATCGCCATAAATCGTGACATTCGGCATGACAATTAGCAACACGGCACTTCTGGAACCGAGTAACTGGAGTAACACCGGAGGTGGTGAATGATCCCCAGCTGCGGAGAAGGGAGGAGGATGACTTCTGTTCAGGGAAACGATGTCGCCATCAAAATCGATGAACCCCGACCTGTCTCGGAATGCCGCAACACAACCACTACTGAAGTGCCGCCACGTCCGACAGACTTTGCAAGCTTCTTGGACAATCTAACTACCCAAGTCCGTAGTAGCACATTGACTGCGTGTGCAACACAAGAGAAGTGCGTTCCAGATCCGAATCCACAATGCATCGGGATTTCAGATGTGAAAGGGTAATTAATGCCGGGGAGATGGATAGGTTCTTGAAGTCGCTAAAGTACTGCAGCGTCCGATCCACGGTATAAGAAGATGAAGATGAATTCCGGTTCCACGCCTCAAGCAACAATTAAAAATATGGGCTCAGCAATGCAGAGACCGAACCACCATCAATCCGTCACAATGACACCGTTCAAATCAGTAGAGAAAAGTGTAAACGGGAAGGAGTGGAACTGACGTGCTGCATAGTTGTGTCGGGGTCGATTGATATTATGAGAAGGTTACGGAAACGGTGTAAACTCTCCCTTTCTACGAGTCACTCCGATACGGCATAAATTTCGTGCAACCATTAATATGGCCTTGGACATGATAAGCAGCAAAAACAGAACTGCAACAAGGGTAAAAGGCAAGACACCTTTTCATGCGGACTTTCCGTAGATTAGAAAGTAGCTCACCATCATGCCCATTTTGTCTGACATCTCGCTCGATCAAAACATCTCGAATGTGGAGAACCAAACGTTTGGCATGTTCAGGACTTAGCTTCGTGTTGTCACATGATGATGGTATTTCCCTCGTCGTTCAAACGGGTGAAAATCGATCATCCGATCGAGGTCGGCAAGAGCGCATGATAGCTTCACCGCGTGAAAAAGAGGAACGCCAGAGGTAATATTTCACCCCTCTTCCAACATGAGACGCGTAACCGTACCGGATATAGGTGAGCTGACTGTGTCCATTTGTAGCGCTCTTGCTGAGACTTGAGTTGGCTCTCCGCCTGAAGCAGGCCCGCCTCCGCACCAACTCTTGAAGTCTGGTTAGTTCTTTCGTCTTCGGTTGTATCTTCCCAGTTGCTGGGCCGGGTGCGAGCGTTCTCGAATTCTGCCTCTAAACTGCTTTTTCCGTGCTTCTTCCGATTCCCAAGTGTTTCAACATTCTTTTGATTCAGCGCGAGTGTTGATTCTCGACTCTCAATCGCTTGATCCATCGCGTTGATGATGTCTCTTCTTGGGATTATAGTCTCATTTGCGATTCACTCTTTCTGTGCGTTTTCATACTGCGACTTAGCTAAGGCAAGTTGCCTCTGAGAGTCTTCCAACGATTTTTTTTGAGACCAGTTTTTTATCAAACAGTTCTTTATTCCGCTCATACTCGGATTCTGCGGTTTCAAAGGAGATTTTCGCGGATTCACATTTCCTTCGGTACGTTGAAGGGTTAGGTTTGCTTGCTCTAATGCAATTTTTGCCTGTCTCAGGGCAATCTGATCTGGGGAGGGAATTTTTTGTCGTAGCAACTGTGTCTCCGCTTCGGTATTCGTTGCCCGTCGTTGCCAACAAATGAATCTAAAGTTGCCTGTGCCATAGAGAGACAGAATTGCGTGCTTGGGCGAGAACCACTCTCTTGCTGTTTTTCAGTAATCTGGATTTGGAAGTCCCGCCCGTTGAAGTTCAGCACTTCGCGCATCGCGGTTGGCTTCTGCCTGTTCTCTGTTCCAGAATTTGTTCATCATCAATACGCAGCAAAGAATCCCCCAACTCAACTCTTGCCCTTCATCGACAAGAATTTCAACTATCTCGCCTCCACGTTCGAGCGGACATCCACCTCAAGAAAGGAACGTAGATTACCAGACTCACGCACCCGAACGAGAAATTCACCGCGACGGACCATTTCCTGTTTATCCTCAGTTTTCTCTTGTTTTGACGAAATGAAGTTCATCCGTGTAGCACCAATTGCCCCAAACAGCGATCACAACTAAGGCAATCGCTCCGAATAATCATTTTTTTCGATTTTTCACGGCTACTGTAACACTCCCATTGCGTCTTGTAAACGGTTTTGTGTAATTTTGTAATCGTAGAACGTATTCACCTCATCCGTCAACGCCTGTGCGTATTAGTTTGGGCATCAAGGAGTTCAAGCAGGATTGCTTTGTCACATCAAAACGCCTTGAATGACCTCTAAACTGAGTCGAGCGTTGGGACTTGTGTTCTGGCGATATCGACTGCGGCTTCACCGCGCTTGAGATTTAGATACGATTGTCGGACCTCTAAGGCAACCGACCGCTTCCAGGTCACTGCATTTTCACGAGCCAGTTCTAATTGCATAGCCAACTCTCTGACACGATCCCCAAAACACCACCATCAAAAAGCGTTAAAATTAAGTGACACGCCTGCGCTCCAACTTCGGAACTCGGAAAAATTCTCACGCTCACGGAGGTAATCGTCGACGTTAACGTTGTAGTCTACATCCGCGTTCAGACGGGGGCCCAGCGCTGTAATTTCGCAAGTGTCAATGACCATTCCTGTGAGTTCAATTGCGATTGCGTTTCTTTAAATTCCGGACGATTGTCAAGTGCTATCTGAATAGCTTCTTCAACCGATATTCTATCTCTCAATTGTGCCACGTTGCTGATATAAACTGATACGACGCATCCGCCGCAACAGTAATTAGCGCACCTGGATCTAAGCCGAGGAGTCGTGGTAATCTGGCTTTTGGAAATTTGAATGGAATTATTGTTGTTTAGCTGGGCGAATCTGTTATTTCCCTCTCGCACTTCAGCTGTCGCTACATCCGCTGGAATGAGCGAACCTGCCTCTACGAAATCTTTAGTGCGTTGTGTGTTCCTGTGGCCCTCGCCAAATTCTGTTCACTCACTTCGACAGTGCCTGATATTGGGGACATCATAATAGGCTTCAGTGATTTGCAAAATTAGGCTCTGTTAATTCGCTCATTACGGTTCACAGTGCCACTCGAGGGACTCTTTCGCCTGTGCGAACCCACCCTCACGTTGACCATTGTCCCAAATCGTATATTGTCCGCTCAGCCCTAAATTGTAGTTTTCGGGTTCAAACCCGAAGTCGAACTCGGTCAGAAAAATCGTAAACACCGGTTGAAAAGATACGTGGAAAATAGTCAGCACGGGCAGTTTTACCCGAAGTTCCTGTATAGCAAGATTCAAACGTGCATTTCGCATATTCGTCGATTTTTCCAAACCTACTTGGATACATTGTCAAGTGTCAAAGATTGGGTTAATCAACTTCGGTGGCACGTCCTGTGCCACTGACACAATAACGACTGCAAACGGAACAGCGAGGATGAATTTTAAGAGCAAGCTCGGAAACCTGAACGGTGCATTCCTTTGAGCTTTGACAAAACAATGAATTATTTTTTCTGGGAATCATTAACATCTCCTGTCCATTCCAACATTTGTAGGCCCTCCAAGCGGGCGCCTCGTGTAAGTATCAACACTTTCCCAACAGGATGTTTTGGGAACATGTAAGTTTCCCAAAACCGTATTATTATAGATTGCGGCATCAATACGAGCCTCTCCAATTGCGCCCAGTGCTCCTGCTACTAACCTGTGAGCGGGATTCCTAACCATGGACTTTAATACAAGACAGACTCCGAAATTCTAACAGTTAAGTTTTTTAAACTTTAAGGCACGCCAAAAAAGATATTATTTATAACATTTTGACGCAGTTTCTCGGTAAAAGTTTAGACATTTTAACCACCTAAAGAAGTTCTTTTTTTCTTGCAATCGCCCCAGATTTCTGTTAAACTACTACTAAATTAGAGGCTCTGAAACTACAACACTTCGGACGAAAGCATGTCAAAGCAAAACATTTTTTATCACTATCTCTATTTGTGCGCATTAACTATCTTCGTATCACACCAGACACTCTCGGTTGATTCTGGCACACACTGGCTCATGGGACGCACAACACAGAAGCACATGCCCTGACTGGTACACTCACTGATTGAACTCCTAACGACACGCGGAAAGTACCCCGAGTGAGCAGATCCACCATGTTGGACAGTGACAGTGCCACGTCTGAAGAGATTCATCATGCCATGATCAGGAAGTTGGGAGGCAAACCGCGGTTCAGGACACCTCTGATTTTTCTATATCACTGGATAGTTACCAAACCGAGAGGCCTGAACGCCATGCACCTGCTAACAAACAGGAGACGAACAAGGGCATCCAAGGTGCCACCCTCAATGACTGGTTCACAGAGAGAGACAGAAAGAAAGCACACCGTTGTTATTGTCGATGGTTACACAGAGGACACAACCTAAACGCCTACTACGCGAATCGCGAGATACTCGGCACCGCTGCACTCAACGCGATCCAATGGCAGAGAAAGCAAACACAACATCTTCTTCAGCGACTCCACATCGCTTACGGTAGATACAACCGATACAAACGATAATCGGCAGCTCAGCATATAGAAAGTTACGAACTGTTGCGAACCAATCTCGATTTTGTGGAGGAATTCTTGCACAACCACGGGTCACGAGAGACTTTCCCGCAAATGTCCCCTGACTTAACAGTTCTACTGCTCAGTTCCTTCGCTGATGCCGTAGAGAAACAAGACGTTCAGGATTCACCTATCTCATCGTTACAACAGCAAAAAACTCGCGGAACAACTCGGTCAACCTGCCCTTGCAAAAAAGTATTTGGAAGAGGTGAAACAAAAGCAGACAAGGGGATTCCTCCGCTAAACTGGCAAATCAACGACTGTGGCACCTGAACCTGGACGCTATCTCTTGAATATCGGCTTGATTGTGTTGCTCGTAGTCCTATTGGCTCTGGAGCGTGGACGTTTTTTAGATACCGAAGTCCAATCGAACCGTGCCATCAGATTAAACCGTCAGAATAGTCCCCTCCCATCATTTCTGCATCTCCGTAATCCTGCCTATCTTGTTCAGACGATGGACTTTATACGTCTTGCCTTGGTGATTGTTTATGGTGTGGTTTTCACCTTCGTTTTCCACCAACCTACGGAATCTGTATATTAGGCAAAAGTTCTTCTAATACGACCGTCGCATACCCACCCGCAGGTAGCGTAAAACTGAGACGGACTCCCCGACCATTGACGGTTTCCAACACCTCATTGCATTGGCATGGGCACCGTAAAGGTCTACGCGTCCCCGGTAAACGGATCCCGACCAACCTTACGAAAGGCTTCAAGTCGAACCCCTCATCTGCAAGGATCGATTTCTCCAACGTGAGCACGTCGCCAGTCGGCAGACGCATCTTATATCCGAAATCGGACCCGAAGGACTAATTCAAATGCATCTGCTCGCGGTTGCTCAGCGGTAGCGTCCGCAACGAGAAAAGGTGCTCCGTTGTCGTGTTTCACAGCGAATGTCACCTTCAAGGAGTTTCGCCCAAACAAGGAGTCCGCTTTTCAAGCGCGGTTAAACAGGGACGCCTGATCGGATCGCCGACAAAAACAACTTGCGCAGTCGATGTGGAATACACATTACGACCTTTTCGGGGGCCTGTGTGGCTAATTCTCGTTGCATACGGCGCCGCGCCACATCATCAATCTGTAGTGCGTCCTCCGTGATTATATAACTCAACACCGCATCCATCCGTCGTTACCAACGCTTGGCCAATCAGATTGAATCGTTTTTATTGCCAAGCGCTGTGACCCCGAGCGATTCTGTACACCTTACAGTTGCCAACCGAACTCCATTCACCGCTTTGACACGGCAGTGTGTATCGTGAGGAACTCGTGTAGCGTTAATCATCAAAACGGTTGCTCAGAGGTGTCCTACCACGTCATTTATGGGATGCCGTTCTGGCCCTAGACACTCACTCTTTCGGGTTCGTTCAAATTTTTCGAAACCCGTTCGTCGTAACACCCTTCGACAAGATAGCACCGTGTGTTGATGACTGCGTTCCTATCCGTCAAGAGCCGGCGTAACCACAAACGGCGGGGGCGTACCTGTAATCCCGTGCAATTCGGTAGGACGCACACAGTTAATTGCTTCCAGGTGCTGAGATTCCGTTTCCGAATAGCGAAAAAGGTATGCGTTCCGTTCCGGTAGGTTCATCAAGCGGTAGTTCCTCGACATAAAATCTTCAGGTTTTTAATCATCTGATTTCCTCTATCCCCCTTATTCTCTGCCATTATAGTCATCATTCACCAATTTGTCAAACTGTGAAAACAGAATATTTCCTTGCCACAGGCACTAATTGTGGTATCTTAACATGAACACCAAAAAGGAGGGGAAGATGGCTTACATAATTAGCGAACCGTGTGTTGATGTAATGGACACCGCATGCGTTGATGTCTGTCCGGTTGACTGTATACACACCACTGAGGCGAAAAGCAGCTTTACATCAACCCAGATGAATGTATTGACTGCGCTGCATGCGAACCTGTGTGTCCGGTTGACGCGATCTCCATGCAAAGTGATGTCCCCACGAATGGAACCGTTTATTGAGATAAACCGTAATTTTTTGAGACTTCGTTAAACCTGAACCCGCGGACGCAGTGAGCCGATGAAACAGAAAACCAAACAGGAAGCAACAGGTATACCGGAAGAATTTGTGCAAATACCGGAGGTCCCAGACTCAGCCTTCGCGCACCATACAATGTCTTAATAATGCTCTTACACCGCTTCTCGGTGCCTTTTCAGCGAAGTTTAAAGCACGGCTTTGGGAGATGGCTGGCAACACGCTCGTCTTTAGTTCTGCGGTATCAACAGGTATCAATAGCCTCATTACTTGACGCTTTATCCGCTTATCCTCTTCTTCATCGGAGTCAAGGACAAGTGCCAACCTTTTACGAGTGAAGGCAACCTGATGATTTTCTTGGGGATCATCATCGCTATTTCTGAAGGTATTTACCGGTTTAAAGACGAGTTTCAATTCCACAGCTGAACAACCGCGCTCACGGTGCCGCCTTCTACGGATGGTTCCCCTCACTCATTGCAACCCCACTCCTAATTGGCTTACGCTCAGCACTCGTCGGTCAGCGAAAAGAAGAACGCACAACGATGCCCGGAGCGGTACTCACAGATGGCAAGATCTATTCTGACGATGTACGGGAACGTTACAGACGCTACGGCATGATAAATCGCCTTACAGAACAGGCAGAATCACTACGAGTCGAAATCGAATTCCGAGGTGGGTGCCGAATTCTGTCGCGAAAACAAGAGCATGAACTCCCTGAATAGAATGCCGGACTACACGTATGAAATCCACTCAGTTCGCCGTATGTCCCCGGTGAATCCCTCACGCCTGAAGTATCTTGACTTGCAGACACAATTGGATGATTCCAAGGTTTGCCTCTGTTGTAGGTCGCACAAGCTCATTCCCGAACGGTTTCACAAATATCATGCCGATCTCAGGACAACCAGAAGATTTTCAGGCAACTTATCGGAATAAGTATTGACGATTATCGTCTCAAAAGCGGTACATGCGAATCACTCGGACTTGAACCACACAGTGCATTATGCCAAACTGAGGGATAGCGAAACTTGCAGCTATAGGCTTGGTTGATAAAGAAACGCTTGTCGATGGCGATCAGCGTTACCAAATCTGCACCGTTCACGCAAATGCAGGATTGGCTGGCGGAGAGCCAGTCATCATTGAACGGGTGACGCTGTCTACCTCATCGATATTGCCGGAATCGGTATATTGATGAATCGCTTCCATGTGGACAACGTCCACGGGCATAACCATCCAGAGCTGAACACTGCGCTCAAACGCAGATAGACAAGATTGCACACACCACACTGCTTGGTTACAGCAACGTCCCGCGATCCAGCTTGCACAAAAACTGTAGACTCACACCCGCGGGATTAAACAAGGTGTTTTATTCCGACAACGGTTCAACTGCTGTCGAAGTCGCCTTGAAGATATGCATATCAGTACTGGCAACACAAGGCAGACCGCAACGGAAACTGTTTATCCATTTTGATAATGCATACCACGGCGACACGATAGTGCGATGAGTGTCGGTGGTATCGATGTTTCCATACTACTTTCGATTCTCTCCTTTTCAAAGGTAGCCGCGTGTCCGCTCCTGAAGCCTATCACCCTCCCAAGCTGTGAAAATACATCCAATAATGAATCTGCGTTAAAACTCATTGGCTCAATGCAGTGGAACGCGCCTTCTCCGAACATGAAGGGCAAATTGCAGGTATTATTTAGAACCACTCATTCAGGGCGCGGGCGGCATGCTTATCGCTCCGAAAGGATTTCTAAAAGAACTCGCCGCATTAGCAAAACGGTCGGAAACACTTCTTATTGTTGATGAAGTGATGACTGGGTTTGGTCGCACGGGCAAAATGTGTGGCATGCGAGCACGAGGACGTTACAACCTGACCTCTTATGCACAGCAAAAGGACTCGCAGGCGGTTATCTCCCTCTCGCCGCGACTTGACCACCGACGACATCTATAACGCCTTCCTCGGTGAGTACCGAGACCTCAAGACCTTCTTCCACGGACACACCTTCACTGGAAACCCATTAGCATGCGCAGTCGCATTAGAAAATATCGCCATTTTCGAGCGTGAAATCTCCTTTCCCCAACGCCAACCTACTATTGAACACTTCAGGAATCGGCTTCAAGAATTCTATACGCTGCCACACGTCGGTGATGTCCGAGTAATGTGGCTTTGCCGCCGGTGTAGAATTAATGAAAACTCGGACACCTCCACGCCTTATCCTTTTGAAGAGAAGGTAGGTATCCGAGTTTTGTAAGAGGCACTCACCCGTGGGGCGATGCTTCGCACCGCTTGTCACACTATCGTCTTGATGCCCCCTCTACAGATCTCGATTTCAGAGTTAGATGCTCTACTGGACATCGTTTATACATCAATCGATATTGTTACAAACAGCCCCAGCCATTGAAAGAAACAGTTCAGACAAAAAACAGGGCGGGTTTAAAACCCGCCTGCAACTGAACCCATTAGAAACTTGCCCTACCGACAGCCATGTTTTGTGCCCTATCCGTTACCTGAATGGTATCGTGTGTGCACCTTCGGTGAGCTCACCCGTTTCGAGTAGGAGCTGCTCCATTTTGGAATCGAAGATACCATCACCAGGGAAGATGGCTTTCCACTGTTGATCGCTGTCGATTTTATAGACAGCTTTCTGGATCGACGAAGTCGCATCTGTAACATCACACGCATTCTTAGGTGCCATCGTCGTTGGTAGTGACTTGTATTTCTCCAAGAGAAGGCTGCGTGTTGTCTATCTCAAACGGCATACTCATCTTCTCAGCCGATTTCGCCCATCCAACTGGATTGCTGAGTTTGTCCGTTGCGACAACTTTCAAGGTGTATCGTCCATCTGCGACAGTGGTGATATCCCATTCATAGGTTGCCTTGGACAATTCTTTTTCAGGAGACGCAGTTACTCTCGTCAACGGCTTTGTAAAAAGCGTATACTCCAAGGTATCGGCATTTGCATCCTCAACCTTCCAACTGATTTTCCATTCTTTAGAAGGCGCGTCGCCTGCATTGCCTGAGCCACCGCTATCCCCGCCGCGCCCACCTGGAGGCGGTAAATTACCACCAGAGGGGCGGCGCCCTCTTTCCTGCTTCCCGCTACCACTACCATCGTCTACTTCAATACTGGTAAATCGTGGTTTCAATATTGGTCTGGACAGAAGCAAGGGTACCCTTTTTCAAATAGGTGTTTGCGCTGTGTCACTGGTTGTGACTTCGCGCGCCACTGGATGTACTGACCATCTCATTCGGACCTGTGAACCGTCCGCCGTTGTGAGCGTCATCTGACCAGTCGTTCCATGTATCATCCGGCTTTTTGGTATTACGCGGTACGGGTTGAAAAGGCAATTGCGGTTCCTTCCGCCATCTCACCTTCCCAAGAGAGTTTCCCCCAGCGGGATAGGCTACGTGCGTCGTAAAACCTTTGACTCAAGGGTACCCTCGTCGACGTAGGTTGTAGTGAGATTAAAAGTTTTCCGGAGTTACCCGTCGCGGAGAAGCGTCTTTGTGTCTCCCATCTCTTTTTTCTGATGATTGCTAGCGATCTGGTTCGCGAGCATTTGCCGACGTCAACAGATGGGCGCCGTTCATTGGGTTGACCCGCGAGAGTTTTCCGTCATCTCCGTGCTACTAGATTTGCGAGTCGCTTATCAAGGATGATAGCCAAAATAGCGGCTCCGGCGATGCCAAATCGGAACGTGCTGTCCCGTCTGGACGAGAATTTTGTGTAGATGTTAGACTTGATTTTTCTCGGTGCCGCCACCAGCCCGGTGGCGGTGCGACCGGAGGCGGGCTTTGGAGGCCACGTTTGCACCGCGCGCCGGCCCCTTGAAGGTTCAGCAGGTTCGGACGAAACGACCGCTGCATAGAGATTACCTTGGGTATCCATTTCAAGGGCGCGAACCTCTTTCTCTCGGCTTGATAGATACTTTTGCAGTACCATCGTCCATGATATGGTAAATAATGCCGTTGTCGCCGCTTCCGCGTAGAAACCGTTTCGTGTAGAAGGAACGTCATTATATTTTTTCTTCGGCATCAAAGAGAACACTGGACTCACCATCGGTGTTGATTTTGTAAATCTTACCATCGTCCCTGTCGCCGCATAAAGATTGCCAGCATCATCAAATTTCAACGCCACACATATTTGTCGCCTTCGTTGAGCAGGGTCGTCGGAGTGTGTTGTAAGCATCAGTGATTTATAAATCAACCCGTCGGCCCAGTGCCAGCGTAGAGAGCATGTCGGGTCCGATAGCAGACTGTAAATGGTAACTTCAGGTGAATTGTTAATAGAGCTCGGCGGTGTCGCCATCCGCAGCAATTTTATAGATTTTCCCTCGTTCCCGGTACCCGATAGAGATTCCTGCTGAATCTTCCACAAGTGCCAGACTTGGGTCTCCTTGAGTTAGTGAAAGAATCAATTTTGGAGATAACATACATCTCCGGTACTTGTAAGCGAAGGTCTTTTGGCTTGCCAGACTCAAAATCGCATGGTTTTTTTGTTCCATAAAGATGTATTGACTGCGGACGCCATACTTGTGTAAATAAAGGCAGTTAAAATAAGACTCCATAAGGAGATCACACGGCGCATTGAAAATACCCTCCTGTAACTGATAACTATAAAATCTAAAGACTGTTAACTGTTAACTATTATTCTGCGTTCCTATCCACAACGAACCGAATCATGCCACTTCCATAAATTACATAGTCTGTTGACATTTATCAATGTGTAGCGTTGTGCCCATAGTATATCCACTATTGCCAATCTGCTTTGCGCTATTCATGACGGACATGACTGAAGGCGGCAGATGTGCGAATTCTTTACCCTGAACAGTGAGTCCCGGTTCAGCACAAAGAGTTCCATAATAATTTCCGAGTTATTTTCGCCTCGTTTGCCAACAATTCGACTAATTGGTTGATGTTTTGTGGCGAAATTCAAGGGTGCCCGGTTACGCTGCCAAGATTCGTGAAAGTTGGCATTGGTGGCAAGGAGCGTGACGACCCCCTCTGGAACATCTTTAGGAATCGTGATTGTCCCTGTCTGCACTATGGGGGTTTCGAAATAGGGTTGCAAAGTAATTTCCACCTCAACAGTATCCCCAGGTCGATAGCGGAGTTTATCCATCCGGAGACTCTGAATGCTCGCCGTTCGCCGTTTATCCTCTATGTTCACATCAAGGGTGACATTCTCGACTTGAACCTTTGTGTACGAGTTGAAGGCTAACTGTGACATTGGCATCATGAGCGTCTGCATGACACCAAACCCGGGTGCTCCCCTGGAAGAATAGATATTCTTGTACACCAACTCACGCGTTTTGAGGTCGGGATGTTCTTTCAGAGTGATAGTTGCTCCCATATTGAGCGTGTAGTCTCCCAAAGAAAACTCAAGTCCGTCCATGAGCATCCACGCCCCGATTCCGGTATAAATCGGAGAGTAACTACGATGTCGAATCACTTCATAGTACTTCTGATGCCGCTTACCATCGGCTGTCTGCACATTGACATTTACAGGAATATAACTCGGGTGTTTTCCTATGATACCAGCAATCGCAGGATTCCTGTCTTGTACTAAGGTCCCGATGGGCTGCGTCGGAGATGCTATTTTGGAGGAACGGGAACGACTTGGGAAGATAAAATGCACATATCCCCCAGAAAGCGGGATATTGACGTTCCCTTCTCCATCTGCAGAATGCCCATACGCGAGAAGCTCATTACCATCTACATAAGTAATAGTGCCATAACCAAAAATCGAAACATCACCGCGGACATATTCTGGCCCGATTACTGTCCTTCTTCAACCGGCGATTCCTTAATGGGACTTCCACCTCCCGTCCCTTGGACTGGGGTTAAAATTGAGTCTGTCAAAAATGGGTTTGACAAATCGCAGCACTTCCGCATTGAGTGTTGGAAGTGTGACCGGAATTGATAAGCCGCGCAGATCTGACTGGAGAAGACGTATTAGAAATGTCTTCAAATAGTCTCTCATCAAAGGGACGAGGTATCCGAGTCACTTCACCACCTGCTAACAGGGACTGTCCCATATTCACCCAGATTCTTGCGTCGCAGCTGATGAATCAAGGTTAAAGAGTTGAGTGCCTTCGTAACTTAAGTTAGGTTCCATCCCACGCTGGGCGACTTTAATCATCAATTCAATCGGTGTAAACCCCAAAGAGGTTGGAGTGTTCTCGCTGGCTGAAACCCCCAAGCGAGACTGCCTCCCATGAGTCTCCCGTCATATAGACCGGACTACCACTCATACCGCCTGCGACACCTGTACGTTTAAAGTTGTCGCTCAACCCCTCCATCCATACAACATGCCAACCCGGAACAAAGTTGTATTCAACACTGACAACTTCACATTCAAACTTCTTCTACCGTTGTCCCGAAAACACTGTGTAGCCTTTCCCTTTCATGCCCGTTTCACCTCGGACAACGGTATAAACTTCTCAGCATCCCACTCAATCTGCGCATAACTATGACAAGCGACTAAGCAGAACACTACAAGCGCGCAAAGCAAATCTTTTCACAACGTCTACTCCTCTCTAAACCATTGGAAATCTGTTTATGTTTAGACAATATTCTTATTTGCAAATTGCTTGAACGGTAGAACCGTTTAATTCGTTTCCGCGCACTCTCATTCTGCGAACCAAGGCCTCCGTCCAGTAGAAGCAATCTGCGAGTCTTGATTTTTAAAGTGGGCGGACTTCCTTACCATACATACCATAGGCGAAAACGAAAGAGTTCTGTATAATGTATAGCACTACAATACATTCAAGGCATAATAGTATATTATAGCAAGCAAGAAACGCAATGTCAACCTGATTTCAGAAAAATGTTAAAATCCAAGACTGAGCCACTCATTCAGGGGATATTCAGTTTTCTCGTAGGGCACTGCATGGATTTCCACATACCCATGGGGGGAACGGAACGATCTCCAAATTGTGGTTTATCCCACAGAGACAATAGAAAACCGAAAACCAAATGGCTCCAGTTAAACACTGATTTCCACTTGATTTTTTTTTGACTCGGTGTTATTTTATAAAGAAAAACACTTAGGAGTAGCCCCCATAGCATGCCGAATACCGCTTGCATCCTCTCAATCGACCAAGGGACAACGGGAACTACCGCTCTCCTCGCTGATGTGCAGGGGAACATTATCGCACAAGGATACCAAGAATTCACACAATACTATCCCCATCCCGGTTGGGTAGAACACGATCCGGAGGAAATCTGGAACGCTACTTTACAAGCAATAGACGTACTTTTTGCAAAAGAAAATGCCCTAAACATTGTTGCTATCGGGATTGCAAACCAACGCGAAACCACACTTGTTTGGGATAGAAAAACAGGAAAGCCGATTTACCCTGCAATCGTGTGGCAGTGCCGTCGCACTGCAGATAAATGCGCTCTCCTTGAAAAACAGGGAATTGCCGAAGAGATAAAGGCGAAAACGGGTCTCGTAATCGATGCCTACTTTTCCGGAACAAAGGTTGCATGGATACTGGATCACGTTAGCGGTGCTCGGGAACGTGCAGAACGCGGTGAACTCGCATTCGGAACCGTAGATACGTGGCTCCTTTGGAAATTAACAGATGGTGCAGTCCATAAAACCGATTACACAAATGCCTCGCGTACCCTGCTCTTTAATATCAACACACTGTCATGGGACGAAACCCTTTTGGAAATCTTGAACGTTCCCAAAGCGATTTTACCTGAAGTTTGTCCTTCTGCAAGCAACTTCGGCACAGCGAGTTTCTACAGGAATTTTTGGCTTAAAACCTTCGGTAAAAATATATCTCTGGACGGCATTCCAATCACCGGAATGGCAGGTGACCAGCAAGCCGCGCTCCTCGGCCAATTGTGCACCAAACCCGGTATGGCGAAAAACACCTACGGGACTGGTTGTTTTCTCATGCTAAATACAGGTGCCGAAAAAGTATCAACAAAAACCGGACTGCTAACAACACTCGCTTGTAGTTTAGACGAAAATCCTGTTTACGCATTGGAGGGAAGTGTATTTGTCGCAGGTGCTGCCGTCCAATGGCTCCGAGACGGTATCGCAATTATTAAGAGTGCATCGGAAACGGAGGAAATTGCTTCCCGTATACCAGATTCAGGAGAAGTGTTTGTTGTTCCTGCCTTTACCGGACTTGGCGCGCCATATGGGATCCCGATGCCCGCGGTGCTATCCTCGCTTAACCGCGAGGGAGCACGCGCGAACAGATCGTCCGTGCCCACTTTAGAGTCAATTGCGTATCAATCCGCGGATATTGTCAGTGCGATGTTAACCGACACCGAGATGACACTTGACGGGTTACGTGTTGACGGTGGTGCAGCCGCTAATAACTTCCTCATGCAATTCCAAGCAGATATCTTAGGAATAAATGTAGAACGTCCAGCACAAATAGAATCAACGGGCTTGGGTGCTACGTACCTTGCGGGTATCACAGCTGGTGTGTGGAACGACATCGAAGAACTTGAGGCAAATAGAACCGAGCAAGCAAGACTTGAAGGCTCCGCTCTTAAAACTCGCGTCTTCTCACCACAAATAGACGCAAAGCAACGCAACGAAAAACTCGCGCAGTGGAAAAAGGCAGTGCAACGAGTTATGAGTTAAAATGCGACTCCAATGGAAGTACTCCTTTGTAATTAATCTCTCTGTCATAGCAATCCTCGTGGCGTTTTACTTTTTCGATAGCATCCGTGTCCGAAATGATATGAATGCCCTTCACGCCTTGGGTGCAGAACGTGGTGCCGAGTTAAAGAAAATCACCGAGAATACGATTCTTGATGCTGTTTGTGAGAGAAATCGAAACCACAAAGCGGTTTGATGCCCAACGACTGGATCAGGTTCTGAATAGACTCAGCGAGAACATCCAGATATGCGAGATGTGCTGAATGTCCACATCTCCTTGAATGATACTCGTATTCGTTCCAGTCTGCTCGCCGGTGAAGATGCTGTTGACATAAATCTTGACTCACTGGATCTTGAGCAAATTGAGACAAGGGGGCAACAATACACACTGTAGAAGGACAGACGCACAGCTATTGCTATCAAATACACCGTCAATTTGACATCGCCAAGCCGATTGAGTCAGAGCCTCGCCTACGCCGACGAACCAATACGCGACGAGGGACTCTGTATACGATGTTGGGTGGAGAGTCTCTGGCTACATACAGTCTTTTCGATGTTCCTTATATCGGCAAATCAATTCGATATTCATTGCTATGCATGCGATATTGATTGTGATTGTCGGTGCCCTTCTTGTAATCTGATCGATCTAACGACGACTCTCTGATTATGAAGCCATTAGAGCGATGACTCGTATTATACAGAGTGCTTGAAAGTGGAAATCTATCACTTGATCAACGTATTCGTCGGATGAACTTGGTAGAGCCCCTATACCTCGCAGGATGCTGTGGCAACTACGAGACTCCCATTCAAACGCATTGATGCGTTAGACCAGTCGCCGCTGGTGTGGCACACTATGAATTCGGAATCCACTTAATTCACTCTCGGTATGACTGCTCAGCATCTAAATCTGTTTTCTCCAACGGACGTGATTGCCAGGACGATATCGCGGAGGCAAAGAACTCTTAGAGATCGTTGACATAGTAGAACTGAAGAAATTTCAGAGCAGTTTCTGCTCACTTTATCGACCAGAGAAGATGCAATATAGAACCGGTAACCGCAATACTCTTGTGCGCACAATTCATCTGAATTCGCCGCTTATTGCGAGGAAGCCAAAGTTTCAAGTCCTCATAAATTATGATGTAAATCTACCGGAGTCGGCCCGCTGGTGCTGTTTACGTCGACAGACTCTCGTTTCATTTGGTGCAAAACAGTATCAAGTAAAAAGCAATGCCAAAGGCGGTAGCATCTACATGCACCACCTTGTGAGGTCATATAGATCCGCACATGAGAGATAGCGGTGATTGAAATTCGAGATACTGGGGTGACTGGCAGTAGGCATCCCAGACTGAAATTCAGGAACAAATTACGATGCGTATTTTACAACCAACGATGCTACAACCGGCGGCATGGGGCTCGGTCTTGTCGCGTTTCGGCACCAACATTAGCACGGCTCATCAAGGCAAAATTGACGTCGAAGTCAAAATGGGAATGAACCCCAACCGCTTTTAAAATCAGCTTTCCGCTGAATGAGGATAACTGCCATAATTCTCGGCTTAAATGAGGAGGCGCACACCAAAACGATGCATCATACGGATTGTAGACGACGACCAGCACCCCTGACAATTTTAGCATTTACCGCGTATTTTGAAACGCGAAGGGTACACAGTTGAATCGTTGAAGACAGCAAAGCGCGCTTGATAGCTTAGAGAAGCAAATGTTTGACCTCGTCATCAGTGATCTGTGGATGTTCCTCGTCTCCGAATTTGAGTAGAGAGATCTGCTCGGGAAATAAAGCGGGACCGACCCAGACCTGCCGGTGGCTATCATGACAGCGTTTGCGGAGCTAAACGACGCTGTTAATCTTGTTGCCGCACGAAGGTGCTTTCTATTATCTTGAGAAGCCGATCCAAATTGAAGTTCTGAAACGGGAAGTGAAACAACCCCTACAGACTCGCGGTGCGCTCCGCAGCATCGCAGAGAAAGCGATGACTCAACACCAGAAATTCAGATGGATGAAATCAATCGTGATGGTGAGAAAATGCATGAACTCTTCAAAACATGGCTCGATTTTGCATCGTGACGTAACACAAGTTCTCATCAGCAGGCGAAACGGTCTCTGGAAAAGTCTCATTGCGCGTGCACTTCACAACATGGCAACCGCAAAACAGCCGTTCTTCATCGATTAACTGTGGGGCAATTCCTGAGACACTCATGAGAGTGAATTGTTTGGACATGACAGGGGGCGTTACCGACGCTGCACATCAGTCTTTTTGAGTAGCAATGAGTGGGTACTTTTGTCTTGATGAAATCGGGGATCTTACCCCTTCCAACCACGAGTAACTATGCACGTCGTGATGACGTGAGATACGACGAGTTGGTGGGACTCCGAACAGTAAAATAGATGTCTGTGTGAGTGCCGCACCACACAAAATCTCACATCCAAGCCGTACGAAACATCACATTTCGCGAAGATCTCTATTTTCGCGTCTGACTGTTATCGCCGGATCCACGTTCCACGTTCCACCCCTTCGAGAGCATCCAGAGGACATTCATTGCTCGTGATTTTCTCATCCAAAGTCAGCAGCGAATATGCGGAGGCTCTCCCCAGAACAGTGTACCCATACATACAACACACACACACGGCAATGTCTGTGCTACAGACGTATCACTCACGGGCCCGCAACATCCGGCAATGAGAAATTACCGTCCTGTCGTATTTGTTGTACTCTCAGAAAATAGAGGTCTCGATAAATGATGAAGTGCCTCCGGAGATTTTAGACACGTCGCTTCCAGCGACGTTGAATTTGATCATTCCTGAGGACGTTTCCTGACGAAATATCAAGGAATACGTGTGCGTGCGTTTAGCAAAGAGCACTGGAACACACGATGCCACGCGGCAAATGCTGGGGATTTCGCGACGTAACTTCACACCGGTGCAGAACTACGGTCTTCAAGCCAGATGTCAAGACAGACCCTAAGCCGCGTCTGCTTCTTTGTCCTAAAGCCTCGTTCGGGCGAGCGAGACGGTAATTTAACATCACATGATGCGAGTTAGTATTGAGCATCTGCGTATCTATTCCCGTGCCCACCGATCATTGCCGCCGATTACACATCTTCACCGATTTTAACAAAACCGAGTTGTTTGCAAAAGAAACGCTGCATCAGACTCCTCATGCCCCAGCTGACACTAACGACGTCTCTCACTCCGGGTAATTTCGTTACACAACACGCCTTGGCAAACTCACCGAAGGAATCCATAGCAGCACCTCAAGGGTGAACCATGCCGATACTCCCATTCTTCCCGGACATCCACACAACGAAGGGCGTGCCTTTGTTTATCATGTCCTCGAGCTGACTCTGTGCAAGTTAGCGTACTGTCCGCCGCCAATGGAAGAATCGCCTCTGCTACGCTGGTGCGACCTTCGGTAATTCCGATCTCGCAAATTCCTGATATACCGATCGCCAGACCCTCTTTAACTACTAGCTTTTTCGCGATAGACGTGAACATTCTCTCAGCTCTCTTTAAAGATTACGGAAATTATGTAACGTCAGTTTCGACTTAAACATTTCGTCCGTCTAAAGGTTCTGTTTCCGCAATGTCAAGACATAATTGTAGCACAAACTTTATGAGATTCAATAAATAATTCGGTAATTCGGGGTTACAACCCCTCCCACAAGGATAAGAAAATCCGGTGGTTCAAACCCCTCCCCACATTACCGATTTAAATTCTTAATCTTAATCTTCATTTAGTTTGTGGCGTATTCGGCGCAAACTAACACTTTGCGGTACAAGGGAAGCCTTTTAATCGAACTCACGTTTATCTAATTCGGTGTAAAACCCAATCCTTTAGGTTTGGGATGTAGACACCGCCTTTCTTGGAAAGACCAAACGGATACCAAAAAAGCATTTGACATGAGCCTACAAAAGTAGTATAATTACGAGTATCCAGTTGGCAGACATAAACAGCGTACCGCCAAGGGTGTATGTGTCTGCTACCCACTGTTATGGGGTTAGATGACTTGAGACTTGATTACACTATGCGAAACACCAATCCATAACTTTTCAGGATTAGTACGTTGCGTCACTTGCACGACGTGAGTGCCAATATCTGTGGCGTTGTGAACAACCACGTTCCTTGCTCTGTGCATCTGCGATTTACGCAGGTATGGTAAGGGCTTTCATACTGAAAATAGTCTAAGCACTTGACCGACTCAAGAACTTGAGAAGTATAGCATATGGGAATATCCCTACTCGCTGGTCCTTACAGAAGTTCTCAAGACGTCTGCACAAGTTTTCCGTGGAATGAAAACACTGGCAGAGGTCACCCGAAGTTCAAGTCATGTAAAAACACAACAGGTCATGACTTCGCGGTGAACAGGTCAGATTGAAACTGTTAGACGCACAAAGACGAAAGAAACCACCAACGTATCGTATTCGTCTCACGGACGTTGAGTATCGGTTCGCACTCCACAGAAAATACACAGGTGTAATCATACAGGTTCAGTTACACGAGACGCCTCGTAGAGGACGTGTATATTCACGCTCACTGAAGACTATAGTGAAGTCAACTATGAACCCAGACGGGTAGGCTGAAGGGTTCCGCCTTTGTGAATCAAAGACTTCCTGGACTGCTGACTGGCTCTGACGGTAGGCGAATATACGTCTCCACTATGTTCTACAAACACAACGCCAAACGCAGTTGGCGCAAGTGCAGCACAACGAGCAGCATTCCGAAAGGTGAAAGCCTCTAATAACCAAGAGACGAGAGCAGAAACAGTGGGCACGTACAGTCCCCACAAGAAGACATGCAATCAGAGAGCAGATCACCATTGGAAACTTGCTATAGACTTGTGCCGAAGTTTTGACATCCTGTTCTTTGAAGACCTGA
The DNA here is from genome assembly GCA_030341885.1 of Geodia barretti. Classification (NCBI taxonomy): domain Eukaryota; kingdom Metazoa; phylum Porifera; class Demospongiae; order Tetractinellida; family Geodiidae; genus Geodia; species Geodia barretti. The sequence continues at coordinate 91,471 of CASHTH010003624.1, forward strand.
ATCTTCGAGGCATGAAAGCACTTTTTGGAAAACAGGTCTCTGACCTGGTTCCTTCGGTGAGTTCATACGGAAACTGAAACACCAGTCTCATAAACGGATTCGGTCTGTGCTGAAGATTGGGCGATGGTCGCCTACAAGTAAATGCTGTTCTGTTTGCGGACATAAAAAACGAAACCCTCACGCTATCAGATAGGGAATGGCAGTGTCCAAAGTGTCATACGCACCTGGAGCGCGACCAGAACGCTGCACTCAACATTCTTAAGGAAGGGGTAGCTTCCTTTGGGTAGGAGTCGTAAGCCCAATTGTTCTATTTAATAGGATTGTTGGCTGCTCCGTTGAATCGGGACATCCGCTTCTGAATTCTACAAATGCTTCTGCTTAACTTTTGCAGAAGCCCAAGTCTTTAGACTTGGGTCTATCCACGTACTAAAAAACAGCTTAGCCATTCAGGAAAATCGCAATTCAAGAATGGTTTCTATAGGAAGAAACCACACCAGCGTATGTGTCAGAAGGTTACGGTAAACCCCTATGTGGGACAATCGGAAAGAGAGGCTCTTCTTCAATCGCACATCCGATAACAGCATCCTTCCTTCATCGCGAAGTTGACTAAAAGCATACTGGTCCAGATTGGCATGGTTATATAAGTTCAATATTGAAAATACCAAGACAACTCCCAGCGTCGATAAGGGCTCCGCTTTGTAATACGAAAATCGAGACTGTGGTAGGCAGGCATACGCGCCGAGTGTGCGCCACCAAACTGCCGATCACAGACAATACTGCATCAGCAACCTGACTCTTGATGAATTAGAGGGGTTCTCGGCTCACCCGTATGGAAACGCAACTCATATAGAGATACCAAGTCGGTGCGAATGATAACTACTGCTAACAGCGAAGAATGCCGCCGATCATGTTGGCGGAAGCGTTTTGTTCCATTTGCGATCTCTTCTGCGATCCCAAATGCATAGCCGAGTGTCCACGTCAACGATTGATACCACATGGGTCATGAATACATCAACGCCTCTGCATCTCCAGACTCGAGGCGACGTCATCAAAATCTTGATTCTGCCTTCCAAACTCACGCATGGACGTCCACAAGATTATCAAAGTATTGTAATAGCCTTCAACACGCACCAGAAACTATCGACAGGGGTATACTCAACCCCGAGGATGTAATGCACAGCTTGCTCCGCACGTCCGAACCGTTTCAATGCCATCTTCGACCGAATTCCCATCAGGTGAACCGTGTTGGTGATAAATACCCCAAGCACCCCGCAAAACGAGATCCTTCGTCGGTTTCACGGCAAGTGCGATTCGCGGACCAACTTCATAACGCTGAATACCTTCCTCCCGATAATGCTGGTAGAGGTAATGTCCCCCGACATTGAGCGCAAGTTTGGATGGAGTTGCCACTCATCCTTGGAGAATAGATTAATTCACGTCCCCTTATCGTCATATCAGCGAGAATTGGGCTTATAGACGTTCACAACCCGCCTGCCGTTCCTGAACATCATATTGATACCGCGCAGTCAACCAACGCCATGTAACACACTGCGGAGGGGTGTGTCTGTCAAAAAGATTTGCTGTAAGTTCTGCTTTTGTTACCGAAGACCCGAAATTGCGATTATCAAACTCTGCTTTCCCCTGTCGCCTATATCCTGACTGGATATACCAGCGAAAACAAAGACATCCGTCCAATGTGAATCCCCAAAATATTGTCGCCACTTTGTCCAAGTTGTCGAATTGTGTATCGGAATCCAAGTTATTGTCTACATCGTCTACACGCAATCCGATTCTGTATCCCAACCGTAAGCCCATTCACGTGATTGTATCGTGGTGTAACTTGATAAGCTAATTTTGCTATAGATGTCGGCATATGCGGTTTATAGTTTTCATCGCATCATCCATGAGCATGAGAATCAGATCAATATACCCAGACGTGCTCTGACAGGAGCAAACTCCATTTTTCGAGAGGGGTCCAGAGTGTCTGTTGCGTAATCAAGTCTACCCCAAAATTAGCGGAACTTTCTCAGTTTGGGAGGTCCTTGTTGTAAGTCAAAAACACCGGACACTTCTACCTCCATTTCCGAAGGAAACAGGGGAAACCACCTATCAGCAAAATGGGTTCTAGTGAGACCTAACCTTCACGAGACTGACGCCACGAAGTCTTGAAGAGATAAGGATTATAGAGTTCCTCCCATCTAATCTGACTGAAATATCGTCTTCTCTCCACCCCTCACGCTGAAGCAGCGTGCTATTAATCGCTCGACGCCCAACACCTGGAAAAATAGATGACCTGCGCGCATAAATCGGTTGTCAATTAATGGAAAACGCTCAACTTTCTTTGAGATAGGGAGATTCTCGCCGACGCGCCATCGTAA
>CASHTH010003625.1:0-26138 GCA_030341885.1 Geodia barretti
GGCAGCTAATAACTTATGATAGTTTATCAAAGAACAGCTATCTGTCTTGCAAGTTCGCAATGATGTAATTAATGATAATTGAGATGAAGATGACGCTTAAGACAGACACACCGACCTGGGCACCCCGAAAAAGATGGTGGGTCTAATTTCCTTCATTGTCTGCAGCAGGGACCCTTTGAAGGCATCGGGCTGGGCAAACCAGCAGGTGCCTGCGCAGGCCATGATTGTGAAGACGTCGACGAGTTGCGTGGCGATGTGGCTGAGGGGGAGGTAGGAAATGATGTGCTCTGATCCCGTGTTGAACGTGCTCTCCTCTAGGATCCTGTGGCACATCCAGGTTAACTGGAGAGGGAGGAGGGGAGGGGGGGAGGAGGGGAGGGAGGAAGAGGACGGTAAGGAGGGAGGGAGGGAGAGGACGGTAAGGAGGGAGGAGGGGAGGGAGGGAGGACGGTAAGGAATTAAAGAGGGGTGGAAAGGGTCCAAGGTACACAGGGAAAAAGGAAATTGTGGAGTGAAAAGAGTAGGAGGAGGTGAAAGAGAAGGAATATCAACTGACGTTGTCGTGACTCAACATAACTCCTTTGGGTTTGCCAGTGGTTCCAGACTGAGGCAGGTAGGGAGAGAGAGAGGGGGAACAGTCACTGTACGCGAGGTAAAGACGGAGGTATGGACATACAGTGTAGATGATGGAGCAGCATTTGTTGGGAGCCAACATGTCCGTCCTCTTCTTCAGCACCTCTTCACTCACTCCTCTCCCCAGCTGCAGAAAGTGTCTCCACTGCAGGTAGAGAGAGAGAGATGAAACATAGAGTGGAGAGAGAGAGAGAGAGAGAGAGATGAAACATAGAGTTGAGAGAGAGAGAGAGAGAGAGAGAGAGATGAAACATAGAGTGGAGAGAGAGAGAGAGAGATGAAACATAGAGTTGAGAGAGAGAGAGAGAGAGAGAGAGAGAGAGAGAAAGATGAAACATAGAGTGGAGAGAGAGAGAGAGAGATGAAACATAGAGTTGAGAGAGAGAGAGAGAGAGAGAGAGATGAAACATAGAGTTGAGACATTTCAAGAGAGAAAAGTTTCGCGATCCAATGGCAAATGAGTTTTTTGCGGGAAAAAATTTTTCGCTGATTGCCTGGTCCCGCAATACAAAATGGCGTAAAATGCACGACTTATCTTTTCCCCACCCACCCAACCCACCCACCCACAAAGTATTGCTGAGAAAACCTTTTGTGTGGACAGCTTCCAAACTGTGAAGTTTTCTCTCTCCTTTTTGAATGTTTCTGGCTATAGTTGTGGTATTAGCTCACCTCAAATATGGAAACACCATCCGCCTTACAGTCTGTCAGTCTCTTAGAGTATTGAACTATGGCCTTCAGATGAGGCAGCTTGCTTCTGACCTGGAGAAAACAACACCACAGATATTTCTCTTTTGATACCCAAAACCTGTAAATAAACTGCAATGTTTCACTAATGCAAAGCTGTCTGACACAACACACGCACACACACACACACACACACACACACACACACACACACCACACAGGTTGCCAACCTCCAGGATCTTCTGCAGCTGTGAGTCGTTTTCGACAATAATGACCTGAGCCTTGCAGTCGGAGGCTATGGTGGAGCACGTCTCGGCACTGCTGGTCAGATACAACCCCACCGATACTCCACTGCAGTGGGAAGAGTTATTGTTTCACTGGCCATTGACAACACTAGTAGTTTGTTGTATACTGTTTCATCTGAAACATTATTCAGACCGAAAACTGAAAATTAACAAAGTCCCATTAGTATAACAGCTACGCTATCGTTCAGTGGTAAGAGAATCATGTAGCTTGTCATACCATGCCAGAATGGACCCCAGACAGGAGATGTGCCACTCTGGAGCATTGAATCCCAGATACAGACCCGTGGAACGGATCCACACCAAGCTGCAAGAAGAGAAACAAGTCTCTCATTTCCCCTCTCCAACCCCCCAGCTCCCTCTCTTCTCCACCTCTCCCTCACCTCAATAAAGGCCTTGGCAGCAGTACAGCACTGTTCAAAGTACTGCTGGTAAGTGGCCATCCTCCATTCCCCCTGTCTCTTCACTCCAGTGGCATAGTGGTCCCCATGGCTGGCAACCGTTCGTTGGAACAGCTGCAACACCGTCTCAGGGACTTCAGACGTCGCCGGAGACGTGTCATACCGGATACTAACTGGTTTGTCAGGTTGGTCGGTCCACCACTCTGATGGTTCTGGTAACAATCTGTAGATGAGCGGTTTTAGCGCGTTTTCTAGAGTAAACATGATTATAAGTTTCATACCAGTTTTACGCCAGGAACTAATGATTTCCTGGAACTAACCATTTGCTTATAGTTAATGTGCTTCATAACCAACGCAGGGATGTTTAAGCTACTGCTAAGGTGTTGCTATATAGCTATATCCAGAGCGTGCATTGAGTATTAATGTATGGACAATGCCCACTTTTAGCATCTGCAGCATATATTAGTTGCATTCAAGCAAATTCGCAATAAAAGGTGCACCTTGCACTTCCAATAATATGGTATATATGTATGTACATCAATTCTCGTCAAAAAGGAAGTCAGAAACATGCAATAGGAAGTGATATAATTACTTGGGGAAAAGCTGTTCTAATATTCATTAGTCATGTTTCACCAGAGTCTCTTCCGGCATGCTGTGGTCGGCATGCTGTGGTCGGCATGTATGTGGGTTAATGCAGGTCTTCCTATTCTAACAGCACAGCAACCGGGTCAGCACACCACACACACACACACACACACACAAGTGAACAAGGTTCGGTAGTTTCCCAGGGCAGTCTGTCTGACAATGCAACACAGGTACTACGACCTTTGGCCTGCCCCTCTCTTTACTGGATTGATGAACTGTTGAACTTCCTGGCCATAGATGCCCACTACTCTAATTATACCACACTCTAAAATTCGGATGTATCCTGCTCTCTAATAGAACCCCATTGTTTACTCACGGCATTACCTGGTGTCAGTGTGTTCGGGGCCATTGAAGTGATGGTCACCCAACGAGACAACTCCCTCCTCACCACTACCACTCAGATCAAACTCTGGAGAGAGAGACAGACAGACAGACAGACAGACAGACAGACAGACAGACAGAGAGAAAATCCTGTAAATTTACACAAGCTATGAAGATAATCTTCTTTTTTAGCTCCAATGAGCCAATAGGTCATGCCCGTGTAGTAGAAATACGCTCATCCATCTCCCCGTGCACTCAGCAAAAATTGGGATTTCTGGTTTACATAAAACTCTGATCACAAACTTACGAAAACATGGCGTAAAAATGAAATACTCACGTTAGACATGGGATGTCACATTCAGTTGTTGTAGAAGAGAAAAAGAGAGCGGGTGGGCCACGAAGTAATAATCACAGCAAAACGTTTGGAATCACAATTTGAATTATAAGAGAGGTAGAAAGAGCATGTCACAGGCCTTGGACAAGATTCTAATCATGCAGAGCTCTGCCAGACAACTAGAGTCAACCTCATCTCTCGACCATGTCACTAGCTGACTACCCCACTCACGAGGCAGTACGCCATGCCAGTATATATATACACACCTGCCAATGAACTCCAGTAATGTGTTAACATAGCTGAGCAAGGGACACGTTAAACAAACAAAGACTCCTCCAGGTAATCAAAAACAAACACTAGCCTGCATGCAAGCAAGTTTGAAACCTCTCTAATATGGATATACACAAATACATAGCAAAAAAATATATACACAGTGGAGGCAATAAGGTGACTTAGTGGGATAGTTTTCACTCATTATACCGCACATGGAGCATGTTTTACCTTGAGTTCTTAGAGCCTGTTCCACTTCAGTTGAGCTGATGTCAAACTCGCTGGGAGCTGAGGCCTGGGAGTCTCTCACTGAGTCCCCTATCTCCCTCCTTCCCTCCTCCCCCACCACACCTCCCTCCACGCTCCCTCCTCTCTCCACATCTTCCTTCACCAACCCACCACTTTGTCTCAACATCTCTCCTTTCTCTTTATACCTACAGCCAGAGACACGTGGCGACATCCGAACCAGACACTACCATGCACGTCTAGACCTTACTACGCTACCGTACGCACTAACCACTAGCTGTAGAGCTGGAGCGGCTTCGCTTTTTGTACTGCGAGCTTTCGCTCGATGCACTAGAACTTTACCTGTCGTCGGTGCTGCGAAGTGGACGATGCATCGCTAACACAGTCTCACGGACGTACTGCGGTGAGATCAGCAACTGTCTTGGGTTTACAGCAACCTGGACTCTTCTATGTAGCTGCACTACTAGATGACCAAAGTTAACACGCTCAACGCTCCTTGTGACTTCACTGTTCTTCGACAAAGCTTTGCTCTGCACGTACACACTTCTGAGCATGCGCACGCAGCCTCTCCTTCCACAGAATCCGGAAAACGCCACGACAGATTACGGAGATTGCAGCATGGCCACCCCAGACCCCGCGACGGAGTCAACTTCCTCGGCCTCCTCTCCTCCCCAGTTTAGAGTGAAGTTCAAGAAGTGGTGGGCGGTGGCCGTGTGGAAATGGATCACTCCCAACGACGAGACGGAATGCGGCATCTGCAGACTGCCGTTCGAGGGCTGCTGTCCCGACTGCAAGTTCCCCGGAGACGACTGCGCGCTCGGTAGGCGTGGTCAAATGGGCGTAGTCACACTGACCTATAACTACTTGGCTCCCCACGCAGTGTCGGGGCAGTGCAGGCACAGTTTCCACCTCCACTGCATACAGAAGTGGCTGGAGGCTCAGCAGATGCAGCAGCAGTGCCCAATGTGTCGCCAGGAGTGGCAGTTTAGTGAATGACTGTCCCCCTGGCTGACTTCAGACAGCATCACATCACTCCCTCCAGCAGATTTTTAATAGATCAGAGTGCATCTCCAAATTTTAATGTGCAGCAACTATAATGGATCATGATCAATGTGCAGCAACTATTACAGAAATTTTAGCAACTGACAGTCTTTTTTAGCAACAAAGTTCGGGGCACCTCCTATGCAAGGCAGGCTAATCACAGCTATTGCAAAAAGTGGGTATATACAATCTACACTTGGCTGTAGTTATATATAGCTAAACCTAAGGATTGCTTGTCACCAGTACATTACTACAATCAACGCTCCTTGACCAAGACGTAGAGCTCTTTAGCTGGCATGGTCACCAGTCCGTGATCCCGTTCCACCACCTGGTCTGGAACGGCGACCAGCTGGAACCGGAACAGGAGAACGGCAAGGATGACAGTGGTCTCAAAGTGGGAGAAGATGTAGCCAGGGCACTTGCGGCGACTGGGAGTCCCAAATGGACAGAACTCCAGACCTCTTCTGGCTGCTCCGCGTGGACCGCAAATCTGTCCGGGTTGAACCTGCAGCAACATTGGAGGGATTTATCATTCAACTATGACCTCTCGTTTTCCTCCCCCTTTCTCTTACTTCCGAACATGAGAACACCAAAAGTTGAAAAATCGGAGAATAGAAGGAATCAACTGAAAGGTAGACTCGCTCATAAAATACTATATACCAGAGAGAAAACCACATTCAAGGAGAAGGAAGGTAAAGAGTATCGCATTCCATCTTGTCTGACTTACTCCTCCAGTTCTCCCTCCTTCCAAGTGGTGGTGTTACGAAGACCCACACCCAGGGCCTGGATGATGGGGGTCCCCCCTGGAACGAGGTGACCGTCAATAATGATGTCATCAGGTGACTCTCGGACAGCCCAGGGTGCCAGCGTGCTGAGTCTTAGAGTCTCATCTTGCACCTGGCGGAAGTAGCTGAGAAGGAGAGAGAGATATACATTGCTCTGATCGCACAGTCATGCTATTCAATAAGAACTCCTCTGACACAAAAACCTCATCACCTGGATGAACCATCAAACTCCCAGCCATACAAAATAAACTCGTCCTCATTAAAATCCTGCTCACGTGGTGTAATTGGTTGAGACGGCTGAGGCATATTTCCTGAGACGATCGCCCCTCTCTCCACCTGTCTCTCTCTCCAGTTCCTCCCTCAGTTGTTCCTGAACCTCTGGATGGGTGGCCAGGTACCACATCATCCACACGATGAAGTTGCCACTCGTGTGAAACCCTCCAATCATAAACGCAATCGCATCGCTCACAACCTATAAATAGCAACAGGGTGGTTTTTATTACAACGTCATACTGTTGCTATTAATAGACCTGATCGTCAGGGACTCCAGATTGCAGGAGGTTGTCAATGAAGGGGACGTGTTCTCCGCCCAGCCCCTCCCGGCGACGACTGATGACTCCCTTGACAACATCTCTCAGATAGCCTCTGTTCTTCTGAAACTCCACATCTCTGTCGCTCCCCTCTGGGGGACTGGACCCTTCCTTGATACGAGTCTGGGCGCGGGAGAACGACAGAGGGAAAGACAGAGGAGGGGGAGATGTCACAACAAACAGTGCCATGGCTATGCACTCTAAACCACATTGCCCTTTTTTGCAACATCGTATAAAGTCACTGCCCGTTCCATTTTAGAACAGAACCCCTTTTCTGCGGGTCACTAGAGTACGGGAAATGGCAGAAACAGCAATTTCTTAGCGAAACGTACGATTTACGTATGCTACCTTCAATCCACACAATGGCAGTTTAGCTTGCCTACGAACGCCATGGCCAGGTTTTAGTGCCTCAGATATCTATCCACCTTCCGCAACGGTTACCTCCATTTCTCCCCAGGCGCTCTTGTAGGCAGTGGACACCTTCTCCACCAGTAGCTTGTCCTCAAAAGAATCGTCAAAGATGCACCTGGTGATTCCCTTGATGGTCATGGAGAAGGCGGTCTTCAGTAGGGGTACCCTCTCCCCTGACTCCAGAGACGACCACTCCTTCTCCACCTCCTGCAGAGAACACCTGAATGGATTAGCTTCACACTCATCCTGGTCTTTCAGGCTTTCGCTGTTCCTGTTGTTCCTGTTGTTCTTTTCAAAGCAGCTACTTGAGCATTATGTTAGCTAGGACCACATTTACACATTGACCTATATATAAAATGGATGGATGGCTTACTTGTCGAACTCAATGTGCATTAGAGGCTCTTAGGCCCTCTATGTAGTGTATTTCTACACTACAATATGGGGCACTGTCCCCTGCCCACCTGAGCGATATGGACAAAGTGTGGAAAGTACGACTCGAGAGTCTCTCCCTTGAAGACAGGATAGAGACATCGTCTCCGACCCTCCCAGTCCTCTCCCTTGGAGTACTGGATACTCTCCAGCCCAATCAGTGGTGCAAAGGCTATCTGGAGCTGGACTAGAGGGACGAGATGGAGGGACTAGCTGAGATCTATCGCACATAAAGCAGGAACTATAAAGACAGGATTATGTGTCGTTAAATGGCAAACACAAATGATAAAACGATAATAAAAAATTTACACAGCGAGGTCTAAAAGACACTACTTTGTAAAAACTTGTTTCTTTGTCAACAATGTAATTTGCGTCCTCACAAGACACAGAGTGGCTATACACACAATGAGGACAAATGAGAAGCAAACCTTGTAAAAACACACCCAGACACTACTCACTACAGACTATATACAGAGAAATGAATAGACTGAAGCTCCACCTTCCCTCCTCCACTATTCACCTTCCCTCCTCCACTATTCACCTGCCCTGTCAGTCAACTTGACGGTGTCTTTGAAAGCCTGCGGACTGCAGACACTGACGACCTGTTCCTTCCCCCACCAGAACGAGGAGACAGGACAGCGACCGTGGTCATGGAGCTCCAGGAGGTACTCGTGGAGACTCCCTGCCTTCTGCAGCTCCCCCAGATCACCCAGTCTATGTGAGAGAGGGAGGATAGGAGAGAGATAGTGGAAGAAACAGAGGGATATGCAGAGAACAACTTCAAACTATGTGTAATGAATGTAAGGCAGTTGTTCCTATATAACCAGATTTGAGCTATGCCAACTCCCTGTACATAGAACTATAGGTTGAGAACAGGTATAGAGCCAGCTCTGTGGGTTACACGTGCTCTATTGTGGGCCAGATACACCTCTACATACGCCAAAGACGGCATTTACTACAGAGCAATCCACCCATGCATGTGCAGCAGCACGGCAGCCGTATCTATAGGTGTGGCGGTAGGTTTAGAGGTGCAGCCAGTCTCACTGTTCGTCTGCTGGAGGTTGGTTCCACCTGGCAGGTTGCTTGGCTTCCCCTGCCTTGACTTTAGCCGACTGCAGAGAGAGAAAGATGGTTAGCTAGCTCTCTGGTAGAGACGGACCAGTTTACCCGACCAGAGTCGCCGCCCCAGAACCAGAAGAAGACGAGAATAACTACAAGTCCAACTACTGCCGTCAGAGCAAAGATGACCAGGTCCTGGACGGCGTACTCGCGACCCGCGCTCCACAGACCAAGCACCATCCTCCCTCCGAGCAGACAGCACACGGGCAGGGCAGAGCGAAAATGTTGCGCGTGCGCAATAGGTCCAGAGCACGTGTGGTCGATCGACCACCCTTCTAGAGTTGTTGCGCAATCAGTTTCCTTTTTCGACGGCCGCTTTCTGGTGGTTGACAAAGGGCTGTAGGAGCGGCGGGGAGAAGAATCTGCCAAGATGGTGAGTCTATAGAGGCAATCCGTGTCTCCTTTATACGCGAGGGCATACGGGAATGGCGTATTTTAGCCGTGAAACGGGTTACGCGGGGAGAGTGCCGCTGGAGTGGCTTTGGCTCCACAGCTAGTGTGGATGACCTTTAGTGAATGTCACTCAGATTCTATGTTATCTCTCCCTTTCTCCCTCTCTCCACATGTCGGTAACAGGTGAACTTCACGGTAGAGCAGGTGCGTTACCTACACACACACGTACGCCGGAGTACCGTTCTCTAGTCTAGCTAGCACCACGTATCTTTCACGCGGTGTCCGTGCAAACACTGGGTGGTAAAGATGGATATCAGTGAAGAGCGTCGTAACCATGCCGTTTTATTTGTCTCGGTAGGTCCGTGCCATCATGGACAAGCGGTCCAACATCCGCAACATGTCCGTGATCGCTCACGTGGATCACGGCAAGTCCACGCTGACCGACTCGCTGGTTAGCAAGGCTGGAATCATTGCCGGGTCTCGGGCCGGCGAGACGCGGTTTACCGACACTCGTAAGGACGAGCAGGAGCGTTGCATCACTATCAAGTCCACGTGAGTGTATATGGGCATATGTTTGTTCTCAGCTGGAGGAATGTAGGAATATGGGGGGGAGGGGGTCAAATGTGTGTCCAGGTGGATTCAAAGTAGAAAATGAATAAGGCACCGTTTGTTCCCATGGTGCATACATCAACAAAATCGCAGAGTATTTTTTGGCATACAATATGCACTGCTATAGAAAACCACCTTTTTCGATGAACATTTGAACTTCCGCGCAAATACAGATATCTTTGTTCTCTCTCTCTCTCCTTTCTCCGACCGTCCTATTCCGGCTCCCCCCAGTGCTATCTCTCTGTACTATGAGCTGAGTGAGAAAGATCTGCAGTATGTGACGCAGGAGAAAGACGGGACAGGGTTTCTTATCAACCTCATCGACTCGCCCGGCCACGTGGACTTCTCCAGTGAAGTGACAGCTGCCCTCCGTGTCACCGACGGAGCCCTCGTCGTCGTGGACTGTGTCAGCGGTGAGCTGCTTTCTTTTCTCTCACTTTTTTTGATCTCTTTCTCCTCAGTCAGTTAGTTCTCCCTTTCTCTCTCTGCCTCGTATAAATTTAGCTCTATTGCTCTCTTTGTCTTGTGTTCAAGTTGTACAGGCAATACAAATTGTAATAGTACACTGTGTGGATGTGGCGGTTCTGTAGATCCAGCTGACTTCATGCGTCAAACATTTCCAAAAGCAGGATGCTATCTCCCCCTCCTCCCCCTCCTCCTTCTCTATCTTCCTGTTTCCCCCTTCCTCTCTCTTTCCTCTCTCCCCACCTCCTTCTCCTTCCCCACTCTGGCACTCCTCCGACAGGTGTGTGCGTCCAGACTCAGACGGTACTACGACAGGCCATCGCCGAGAGGATAAAGCCCGTGGCGTTCCTCAACAAGATGGACAGAGCTCTCCTGGAGCTCCAGCTACAGCAGGAAGATCTCTACCAGACCTTCCAGAGGATCGTGGAGAGTTTGAATGTCATCGTGGCTACCTACAATGATGAAGACAGCCCCATGGGGAACATCATGGTATGTATATACATGGGAAATATGAGAATACGAGAGTCAATATTGCTAGCTGCCTTATAAGGTAGCAATTCCGTAAAACGCTTTTTGTGCACTTCTTTTAAATGGAGATATAGACTGGAGTGCTAAAGTTGTTGCTGGCCTTTTGAGCCTGAACTGTTACCTTGAACTCTTAGGAGGAGATGTAGGAATGTGCATGTTGTGTGACTTGCCTAATTGGTTACAGCGATATGTACTAAGAGAGAGAAGAGCATTTGGGCAATGATTTGGCTGGTGTCTCAGTGAATAGCACAGCTAATAGGCTGTGGTCAGTGAGAGAGTGAACTGGTGGTCCAGACTCTTGGCCATTTCCTGTCCTCAAAACCAACTTCCACCCTCCTTCCTCCTCCTCCTCCTCCTCCTCCTCCAGGTGGACCCCACGAAGGGAACGGTGGGGTTTGGCTCAGGTCTCCACGGCTGGGCCTTCACTCTCAAACAGTTTGCCGAAATCTACTCGTCCAAGTTCAAGATTGACCCGCCGAAGCTCATGAAGCGATTGTGGGGCGACCAGTTCTACAGCCCAAAGGAGAGGAAGTGGAACAAGACGGGGGGAGAGGGGTACGTCCGAGGGTTCTGTCAGTTCGTCCTCGACCCCATCTTCAAGGTAAGGAGATGTGGGAGACAAAATGAAGACACCTCTGGGCCGATCAGTTTCTTGATTGTGTAGGAGTAGCACACTTTAACCGTTCCATGGGGGCAAGGTGGCCAATGAGCTGTGCATGGTGGGTTCAGGAGGGGGAGATAGACATTATAGACGTTCTATACACGAACAAGCTTGTGGAACAAGCATTGTTGGATACAGTAGAACCCCTCTCTAAAGACAAAATGGAGGCACCTCTCTGATGAGGACACCTTCTATTTCCCAAAGAGTAACTTTTGCAACCCCTGAAATATGGCCACCTCACTAATATTAACACTTTCTCCTGTTCTGTTAGTGTCTCCGGATTAGAGGGAATCCACTGTAGTAAAGAATTAGAGCTTTTGCAAATCTTTCCTTCTCCCCCCTTCCCCCTCCCCCCTCTCTTCCTATCCTCCCTCTCTCTAGGTGTTTGATGCCATCATGAACTTCAAGAAAGACGAGACGGCCAAGATGATTGAGAAACTGCAGATCAAAACTCGACTCTGAGGACCGCGAGAAGGAGGGGAAACCCCTTCTCAAGGCCGTCATGAGGTAAATAGTGTTCCTTACATTGTATTAGTAGGAGTGAGATAGGAGGGGGGAGAGATAGGAGCAAAAAGCCAAAGACAAGAGGTAGTAGGGAGATGGAAGACAAAAGGTAGAGGGGAGATGGAAGACAAAAGGTAGAGGGAAGATGGAAGACAAGAGGTAGTAGGGAGATGGAAGACAAGAGGTATGGAGATGGAAGACAAAAGGTAGAGGGGAGATGGAAGACAAGAGGTAGTAGGGAGATGGAAGACAAAAGGTAGAGGGGAGATGGAAGACAAGAGGTAGTAGGGAGATGGAAGACAAAAGCAGCAAATGATAGGAGCGAGATAAAGTGTTTCGAAATTTCTGCTGCTGTCCCATGATGTGATATCTGTGTGTGTGCAGGAAGTGGCTGCCGGCTGGCGACACCATGTTGCAGATGATAACCATCCACCTCCCGTCTCCTCTCACGGCCCAGAGATACCGCATGGAGCTCCTCTACGAGGGTCCCCATGACGACCCCTGTGCCATCGGCATCAAGACCTGCGACCAAAAGGTCAGTCTACCTTCTCTCCTCCTCTCTTTTTCCCTTTTCCTCTTTCTTTTTCACCTCTCATGCCTCTTGTTTCCAAAAAAATCGGTCTCTACAGAAGTAAAATTTTGTAGTCGGCCAAGAAAAACATGACATTTCCCGAATGGTGCGTATAAAGTTGATCTTCCCAATATTTTGTTACGCTGCTGGGGTGTGGGTGAATTTAATGGACCACTTGCAATGATGTCATAAGGCGAGAGAGCTTGATTAGGACGTCTACATTGCAAGACTTATCCAGTATCAGGAGTTGTCGTGGTGATGCATTTTGTGTAGGAAATCATCTCCCCCTCCCCTCCTCCTCAGGCTCCGCTGATGATGTACGTGTCCAAGATGGTCCCGACGACCGACAAGGGACGTTTCTACGCATTTGGTCGCGTCTTCTCTGGGATAGTTGGCACGGGGATGAAATGCCGGATCATGGGACCAAACTACACCCCCGGGAAGAGAGAGGACCTCTTCATCAAACCTATCCAGCGGTCAGTCAGCCAGCCAGTCTGTCTGTCTGTGGTACCATGTTCAACCAAACCCTTGAGTGCACAATTTTCACGATTTTGAACGGTTTTTTGTGGACCATTTGTCCATGATGTTTTTTCACGATGTATGAAAAAAAAATATTGGGCCATTCAATGGTCATTCCTCACATCACATGCCACCAGCTATTCAGTTATTGTTGCCACAAAGCACTCTGAGTTTCCAAATAGCTAACATGCATACACACATACTCGTGCAAATTTACGAAGTTCACGAGTGTCACGGGAATTTAGGTACCAGTAACATCTCCTTCGCTTTTCTTTCCTCCTCCTCTCTCTCTTTCTCTCTCTCTCCCTCCCCTCCCCCCTCCTCCTCTCTCTCTCTCCACCTGTAGAACCATTCTCATGATGGGCAGGTACGTGGAGGCCATCGAAGACGTTCCCTGTGGCAACATAGTTGGACTGGTGGGTGTGGACCAGTACCTCATCAAGACTGGAACAATCTCCACTTACGAACACGCCCACAATCTACGGGTGAGTGGGCGGAGTCAGGGAGTGGCTGGCGGGAGGAGTAAGTGGGTGGAGTCAGTAAGAGAAGTGTTGAGTCATGGAGTGTAGGTGGAAAACAGAGTTGCTTGTTAGTTATTTTTCCTTTTTGGGTGGTTATGTATTTACAATGATTGGTGATTAGCACCACTTTTCATAACTTACGTGTAATCTGAATAGTTATATTGTTGGTCGGACTATGTGAACTATGTACTCTGTTCACTCCCTCACTTCCTCTGTTGGCAGGTGATGAAGTTCAGTGTGTCGCCAGTTGTCCGCGTTGCCGTGGAGGCCAAAAACCCGTCTGACCTGCCGAAACTGGTCGAGGGGCTCAAGAGGCTGGCCAAGTCAGACCCCATGGTCCAGTGCTCCATTGAGGAGAGTGGAGAACACATAGTTGCTGGTACATATACATACATACATACATACATACATACATACATACATACATACATACATACATACATACATACATACATACATACATACATACATACATACATACATACATACATACATACATACATACATACATACATACATACAACATACATTATTCCTAGTTTTTTAACGTGTGTCGTCATCAATGTGGTCAAAGTGTGTGTTGTACTATGCACCCACAGGTGCTGGTGAGCTCCATTTGGAGATATGTCTGAAGGACCTGGAGGAGGACCACGCCTGCATCCCTCTCAAGAAGTCAGATCCAGTCGTCTCATACCGCGAGACAGTCTCAGAGCCCTCCTCTCAGATCTGTCTGTCCAAATCTCCCAACAAGCACAACAGGCTGTTCATGACGGCCGGTCCATTGCCGGACGGACTGGCCGAGGATATTGACAAGGTCTCTCTCTCTCTCTCTCTCTCTCTCTCTCTCTCTCTCAGACTGTGGTATAATGTTCAGTTTGCAAAGGGTATTGACGTGTGCTTCAAAACACCTATGCATTCATGCCCTCGGGCCTTTCACGTATCATCCTCGCTGCGCTCGAAATGCCGCAACGCAAGTGCCGTCGGGGCTTCTAACGCGCGTAGATCTCACGGACTTAATGTCTAACTATTGTTTAGCCATCTGTGACAGTTTTCCCCTCCTCGTGCGCAGGGTGAGGTGGCCCCTCGTCAGGACCCCAAGGTGCGAGCCCGGTACCTGGTGGAGAAGTACGAATGGGATGCGACCGAGTCTCGAAAGATATGGTGTTTCGGACCCGAGGGGACGGGACCGAACCTCCTCATGGACGTCTCCAAGGGAGTCCAGTACCTCAACGAGATCAAGGACAGTGTGGTCGCTGGGTTCCAGTGGGCCACTAAAGAGGTGGGCGGGGCCTAATATCCCCATCTGTGTGTCACACGGGGGACTAAAGTACAGCTCACGCAGTGTGACTGTAGATATTGTCTCCTGTTACTTGGTGTTCCGTGCCGAGCAGTGCCACATTTTCATAGAGTAACCGGTTTGGAGGTCGTTTATTGTGCTTATGCCTTCCCATTGTGCTGAAGGTTGGTTTTAATTCTGTGTGGAGTTAGGGGTCACTATGTGTGGCAGCTGCATTGGTCTTCCTATCCTCTCTTGTATGCAATTGTTTTGCTTTTATTGTCTCTCTCCACTTTCCACTACCTTTCCCCGTGTTTCCTTCCCTTACCTCATGTCTCCTCCTCTTTCTCTCCTCGTCCAGGGAGTATTGTGTGAGGAGAACGTTCGTGGAGTAAGGTTCAACATCCACGACGTCACGCTCCACGCCGACGCCATCCACAGAGGAGGAGGCCAGATCATCCCGACCGCACGTCGCGTTCTGTACGCCTGCATGCTGACGGCCGCCCCCCGTATCCAGGAGCCAGTCTACCTCGTCGAGATTCAGGTCTGTATTATGTGTGGATATATTGTGAAGTGAACACACCCTCTAAGATCAGAACTGGAAAAGAATTTTGCGTGCTTTTGTGACTGTGAGAGAGTATTTTGGACCGCTTCGTAATTTCATCGTCTTTTTCTATCTTCCAGTGTCCTGAAGCTGCTGTGGGCGGTATCTATGGTGTCCTGAACAGGAGGCGTGGCCACGTCTTCGAGGAGACGCAGGTGATCGGGACCCCCATGTTCATCGTCAAGGCCAACCTCCCTGTGAATGAGTCATTTGGTACGTCGCGACACGCCAACCCGACCTCTCTCTCTCTCCATCTCTCTTTTTACTTGTGTTGTGTGCAGAGCATCCTACGCCCTAGACATCCGTCCACACAAAAAAGGGTGAATTTGTCTGAATTAACGGCACCCTCAAGTTTCTTTGCATTTAACGGGCTGGGCTGCACAGCGTGGCATATCTGTGTGACTCGTGTGTCTGAGCCTTTCTCATAGCAAGCATCTGATACTGTTCCTCTCTGTTTTTGGCAAACTGGATTGGAGCTAGCTAACTTAGACGCCCTGACAGCACGATACTGCTATGAGCTCTGACGTTCTCTGTTGTGTTCACTTCTTTCTGTTTGTGTGCTGTTTCATGCTCTGTCCTCCCCCCACCCCGCCGCAGGATTCACAGCTGATCTTCGCTCCAACACCTCAGGCCAGGCCTTCCCACAGTGCGTCTTCGACCACTGGCAGATCTTGCCCGGTGATCCCTTTGACCCCACCACCAAGCCAGGGATTGTTGTCACGGACACCCGCAAGCGGAAGGGGCTGAAGGAGAGCCTTCCCGACCTGTCCAATTACCTCGACAAGTTGTAGTGTTGGGGACACAGGGAGAGGGAAGCCCCTGTTTCTATGACACAATCATCAAGTGGATCTAAAACTTGTAATATTATGTGTACATGTGGCATAGGATGATGAATAGGCTGTAATTATTATCAGATGTGTTAATGTTAATTTATTCTCTTCATCCCTTTGATATGTAAAAAATGGTAGCAACTAAATGTTCTCGTTAAAAAAAGCAGCTTTAAGAAGAAAAAAAACAAGGGATTGGAGGATTGTGTAACAAAAAATTTTTGAGGGAGCGGGATAAAATGGGGCTGCACTAAAATCTGTTAATATACAAACTTTCTGCCGGATATTGCAAATGTGCTAACCAAACAGTCATAATAATATGCATACACAGGCACATCCGAAACTCTACAAGAGATAGTGGAGATGAAAGTTGGATAGGTGGCATATAAGGGGGTGGAGCCAAGGGATCATGTGATAGGAAACTAGAGAGGGTGGAGGAGAGGGGGTGAGTTAGGATCACTAGATGGAGAATCAGCAGTCCAGGGAGCCGACTGGGTCTGGGGAGTTTGGTCCAGGTCCAGTCTCGGTACCTTGCGAGAAGTGTCTTCTCTCACCCCACTTCTCTTTAGTGTCAGCTGCACAGAGAGAGAGAGAGGTGTATAGATGGAGGGGGGGTTAGGAAAGAGAGAGAGACAAGAGAAATGACATTGGACAGAGAGACAGAGAGAAGAGAAATGACATTCATATGCTGTGCCCTCAATTGCACTGTCAGTTTCAGGGGCCTACCCACAATTAATATCACACATCTGACCATTCACACAATACTGAAATGCATTTTGTGTCATGGACCTTTGCTTTTCCGGCCCATTCTAGAAAACCACTGCAACTTACTCTGTTGTTCTTCATGGCCTCTCTCTCGAGGTCTCTCAGCATTATACTAGTGTTGTCCGTCAGGATCTCTATACAAACATCATTAGCAGTCGCTAATATTTATAGTGAGGTAATGGTTACGTAATACATTTACCAATGGCGTGATCTTCTGTCCCGTTCTTGAGCCTGATATACGGCTTGCTGGTTGCCTGGTGGGTCTGCAAAGGGAGAGAGACAGGCTCGCGGCTAGTATAGGGCTTTGCAAGATTTCATCAGACCTGCCAGCACCCGTGTGAGAAACGAGAGAAGTTCTCACGGTCGTAACTGGGCAGGTCTTTTAGTAAGTCCATCTCTGCCGCCTCTCCTCTCTTCCCTCTACCAGTACTGCCAGGCAGTTCCGCCTCTAGAGTCGACGAACAAGCCATTGCCTCTTTGATGCAGGCGTCTTTCGTTCAGCACACCCGTCGTATATTATATCGTCATCGGGGGTGTGGCATTAAGTGGGCGTGGCTTATAATACCGCGCATGCGCACAAGTCGATTAACACTATAGACATAAATACAGTACAGACACACATACATACGGACGTCGAAAGGAGAGTTTTGGTGGGAGTTACTTTCTGTACCACATCTGCAGCGTCTTGGATCTCTTGATTTTCTTCTGCAGCTGCAGAATGCCGTAGATGAGTGCCTCAGCAGTGGGCGGGCAGCCGGGGACGTAAATGTCCACTGGAACGATGCGGTCACAACCTCGGACCACAGAATAAGAATAGTGGTAGTATCCTCCTCCATTGGCACAGCTATAATATACCAGGTGATTCATTATCGTTGAAACATAGAAATTTCGATCTTAGCCACATTTATAATTGACTAACCGACATTCCTGAGTGTGACACACGCGTACACATAATTATTGCTAGCTTCAGCTGGACTAGTTGGCTTGCGCTTACGTACTCAGATAAATCACCTTGTTCACCTTTAATGGGGCGTACGCATTGCCTACACAGCACCTGGACTAGTGTTTGATGGATTTCGCATCTGCTAATACACAATTACGCTGTTTGTAAACGAAAATAAAGATTCTCTGATCCTCTAACCTTCCCATGGAGATGACCCAGCGAGGCTCAGGCATCTGGTCGTAGACCTTTCGGAGGGCTGGAGCCATCTTATTGGTCAGTGTCCCTGCTACTATCATACAGTCCGACTGTCTCTGTGGATGGGGCATGGGGGAGGTTAAACTGTGGAGCCCTCTTATAATCTCAACACTAATGGGACAGAAGAAAGTGTACATATTAGCAGGGTTTCTAGTTTTCAGGGGCTATAACTTGTGTTTTTTTGGGAAAGAAAAAGTTCCCATATTAGTGGGTCTTCTTACTTCAGGGGTTAACTTTGCCTGAAATGTCATTGGGAAAAGAAGGTGTCCTTATTATAGAGGTGTCCTTAGATACTGCAATCAGAGATGGTAGAAGCTCACGGGGCTGGCTCTGAAGACGACTCCAAGACGGTCCATGTCGTATCTGGCGGCAGCTGCGTGCATCATCTCTATGGCACAGCAGGCCAGGCCAAACGTCATTGGCCACAGGGAACCCTGCAGGACACAGCAAGCAAACAGCAAGCTTCTTCTTTCCCTTCTTTTCTCCCTCCTCCACTCACCTTTCTTGCCCAGTTGATGAGGTCGTCCAACTTTGCCACTACAAACTCTGCACTGTTGTCCAGTCGCCCTCTCTTCGCGGGAACTGCGGGGGCCGCTGTTTGCTGACTTCGCCCGGGAACCAGCTGGCGAGAAGCGGCCGCCACGCTAGCAGGCGCCAGGTGAGACCGAACCAGCAGCGCCAGAGGAACTGCAGAACGAAGTGGTGCGCTTTAATTAGAATCGCCCTCATAAAATTCCTCGAGACATTGTTTAGCTCGACCAGGCGGGTGGAATAGACATTCGCACCTCTTCTCCATAGGGCCTGGGACGCCATTATCACCACAGATGCAAGAAAAGGTCTCCCAGTTCTGGATACACTCGGCGAATAAACAAACGAGACCGGCCCAAATAATTACCGGGATATTATGCAATGCACCCGCGTGTAAAAATACTACCGGGGGCTGAGCGAAAGGGATGGAGGGTGGACCGGAGAGATTGGCCGACTATTTCCTAGTTGTAGGGCTCGGACAGAACGTGTCGAGGTAAGTATAGGTGTGCGCAGTGCGGTAGGATAGCGATCACACACGTGCACACCTGTCTTCCTTCTCCTTCCTGCGTGCGTGTGGCGGCAGGTTCGAGCCGCTACCTTCCACGGAGGATGTGGATCTCCAGACGGCTGCTGCGGACCCCATCACCGACATTGCCGTGGTGTTCAAGAAGTATGAGACCTCTCCGAAAGGCTACCAGTAAGTCTAGTAGGCTTTGTGTTTATCGCAGCGGCTAGCAGCTGTGTGTGTGTAGTAAAGCAACGTGTATGTGTGTATATACATGCATGTGTACTCGTACAATTATGCAAACACATAACTGTTTCCGAGCCATCTCCCATCCTCTCGCTCTTTCCTCTCCCCCCCCCTCCCCCCTCCCCCAGCTGTATTGAAAAGACCCCCGGGGGTCACACAGCCAACCTAAACTCGGGGGCCCTATTCGGAGGGGCCATTCACCTGGCGTACTGTCGTGGACGAGACAAGGCACCCATCACTGAAATAAGGTCTCCATCTCATGATAGCTATAATTATACAACAATGTTGTAACCATTACATCATCTGTTCTGTAGTGTGTTCTATACCAGTTCAAAGCAGCCACACCCACCTCCTCTGGGACATGAGACAGTTGCCTTCTCGGTGGGTGGTCGCCCTGCCGACCTCAACAAGGGGGGAACCCCTACTTACATCACTATTAAACGAGGCATTCTCTACGGGCACAACACGGCAATCACAGAGCTCTGTCTCATTATGCCCGGCAAGGTTTGTAACTCGATATTGCTCATAAAAATTGTCTCGTTTTATCCCGCAAGTTTGTTAGTATAGTCACTCAGTGTACAGCTGTTTTGCAAAACGTTCAATCTCTCGCTGCAATATTCTTGTCTCGCCTTATCTTGCTGCTGTCCCATTTCCAACCATATTTACCTGTATGTATGAATATGTGATCTGGTCATGTGATCCACTCCTAATGATGTACATAATAATAGGGTCATGTGAACCATCCTGATCATATGACCCACTCCTGATCATGTACTCTGGTCATGTGACTCACTCCTGACTCACATGATCTGGTCATGTGACCCACTCCCATGTGTCATGTGATCCACGCAGGGTGAGGAGGTCCCGGCAGGCTACAAGCAGCTGCAAGTCGACCTCAACAAAGGTCTGGTGACTCCAGCCGTATTTCTCTGTTACCAAACCAGCCAGGTCCATCCCCCCTCCATCTCCTTCACCCCTGAGATCATATCAAGGTAATTAAATATCATCACCCCTGAGATCATATCAAGGTAATTAAATATCACCCCCCCTCCATCTCCTTCACCCCTGAGATCATATCAAGGTAATTAAATATCATCACCCCTCGGAAACTGAAAGTGAAATAAGTACTTGGTATGCACCGTGGAGATGGATATTTGCGTTGTGAAAGAAATGTCTCCCAAGGTTTTGTCTATACTATATTGACAAGGGGCAAAGTAGATCTCTCAATGAAGGACACACTGAGGTCCCAAGATTTCTTTTTTAATTCTATATAGTATGTACCTCCAAAGAAGCCCAACTTTTTTCTTTGGAAGGTCTGATTAGCAGAGTAGTTGGTTTTAGCAAAGAATTTTCATTCCTCTTATGCTATGCTAAGGTCTGTAGCATAGAGCTGAAATGTGTGTGAAATTGTATATAATTATACAGAATCTACAATTTTTCTTTTTTGTTTTAACCCCTAGGTTCCCGGAGAGGGACTACGCTGATTTCCTCCTGCCTGAGAGTGTTCCTCTGTTTTGTCTGCCGTCTGGTGTGTCGGTGGAGCACTGGGATCGCCGCGCCTCCTTCCCCCTCCCCTCCTTCTCCACCTTTGCCCTCACCAATGAAAGAGGGATCTGTGTGAGTCCCTGCTGAGGGACGGAGGGAGGGAGGGAGGGGGGAGAGGAAAGAAGAGTTGTGTAATGGGAGGTGCATCAAAAATATCAGGCATCCAATTAAGAAAGCTGTATAAAATGTACATGCGTCCAGACACTCCGTATCTAACCTGCAACTACTCATTGGTAACCAAAGGGTGTGCCCACATTAATAGTTTATCTGGATTGTGTGGATTTTTCTAATATGGGTTTTGCTGTTTCGATTCCAGCTGTTGTTAAAGCATGATTTTTCTGTGCTGTTACTATACATGTTGAACCAATTAACTTGTCGTGCCAAAAATGCTTGTTTTGGTATATCATCGAGTTGTGTCAGTGTTAGTGTGAATCAAGTGTACAAAGATGGATATTTACGTATTCCCACCAGATGTATGGAGCAGTGGTGGCATTCTATGAGCAGATGTCAGAGACGGAGATCAGGGAAGACATGCGGGAGTCACTCAATGTTTCACCTGAGGTACCATATACAACTATATGATATTAGTTACAGCATGCTAGGAGGTATGTATAATTATACAGAAGTTGCTGGGTTATTCTACCCGATGCCCGATGGTGTGAATCGACACTATTACTCCATTTACTCACAATGTACTACAGTATGTACCCAATGAAACAGCTCCTTCTGAAGTGTCCACATATACACTAGTTATGTAATCTTACTCAACAAAGTTGCTGCACAGTCTGTGAGGAAAGTCTCTCTCTCTCTCGTCTGCAGGCAGTGCTCCACGTGACCAAGTGTATCTGTCTCCTCTCCCACTGGCCCTTCTTCTCCTCATTCAGAGCCTTCCTCTCTTCTCTCTACAGACTCTCCGTGTCCAGGAACACCATCCCCCTCGAGAGGTCTCCTCTACCCCCTCTCTCTCTCTTCCTCCCTCCTCTTCCTCCTCCTCATTCTCTCTTCCACCACCTTTCTTCCTCCCTCTTCTCCTCCCTTCCTCCCTCTTCTCCCTCCTTCCTATCCCTTTTCATCTTTTGAAGACAAACATATGCAGTAGCATAAAAAGTCCTTCACTTACAGAAATTGCATCACAGAGAATACTTGGCAGGTATTTCTAGGCCACAGCACAAGACCTATCAGCTCATTAACAGCTACTCAAGTCTGTAATTCTACTCTCTCCCTCTCACACACACACACACACACACATGCACACACACCAGGTACATAGGTAACCTGATGTTGGATGCACCGTTCCCAACAATGGAGAGACCTCGAGTCCAGCTGTTCATTGGATGTGAGCAGATTGTCTTCTCCCTACCGGTACAGACACCTCTCCCCCTCAGGTAGGTATCACTGAGTCAGGTGACACACAGGTTGTCACCATTATACACATCTCGCACTGAATACAAAACTTTCTCGTAGAGAGAGCTTTCACACTCTGTAAACCTACTGAACAAACGTTGTGTGTGAGGGACATTTGTATTGCGTGAAACTCTCGTTTGCTACTGAACCATTACCACCATTATTATTATGGTAGCTGAAGTTGGCCTGTTGTAAGTTTATTTAACCTCGCAGTGTCTTCACCCACTGGTCGCTACTGGCAACCCTGGACCCTCCCACCCTCCTCTCCCTCCACTCTCTCCTCATTCTGGAACAGAAGATGGTCCTCACGTCTGCCCGCCCTGCCCTCCTCACCTCCATCGGGGAAGCTCTTCGCTCCGTCCTCTTCCCCTTCTCCTGGCAGTGCACCTACATCCCCATGTGTCCCCTCGCCTTCTCCAACTACATGCAGGCCCCCGTCCCATTCATCATTGGTACATTATACATTACGGTGGGGGAATCTTTACAGGGTGTAGTTCAAGCGCATCGAACCTCCTCGAACCTTCTCGAAGGAGGTCGGGATGGGGAGAGAGAAGCTGAATCAAATTTTACAAGATGGGAGAAAATGAGGCACAGCGACAACCTTTTTCTGACGTTTTTTTTCTGGTTTTTTTGTTTGTTTTACATCAGTCCTAGTGATAACCCTTTTTTACATTTTTCTGTTTTTTTTTCTACTCAGTCCTTTCCTATACGCCTATTCCTATCCATTTTATTGTTGTTCTGAATGTTCCTGAATGTATAGGTGTGGACAGTCAGTATTTCAATGTGTTCGAGAAGCCGTCTGATGTCTGTGTCGTGGACCTCGATACTTCCACCATCACTCTGTGAGAACAACAAACTAACAAACAAACAAACAAACACAATGTTGTTGTCAATATGAGGAACAACACATATTTGTTAATTGAGCAACAGCAACAAAACACAAACACAAACAATGTTGTCAGTACAAGGAACAACAACGTTAATGTTACTGACATTAATTTTCTCCCCCTCGTTGCCAGGAGCAACGAGGCCAGATCCCTGCTCACCCAGAAACCTCTCCCTTCGGTGGGTTTTACAGTCTATAGTCTCTCTAGCTGTGTGTTATGAACGGAACTCGCTGTTGCCATAGAAACCACTGAGGACCCTGAAACAAGACTTGAAGATGCTGGCAGCAGAAGTTGCAGGCTAGTCCCTTCTCTCTTCCATTTACATAGTCAGCCATTAACACCGTTCAATTATTCAATGGTGGCTAGGAAAACCTGTTTATTATGCTAGGTTCACAATTTGTCGCATTGCCCCGACGCATCCTGCCGCGAAGAGAGAAATGGATCCTCCTCCTATCCTCACGACGCCGCACGGCGCAACAGGGCATTGCGACAAATTGTGAAGCTTGCCTTACCCCCCCCTCTCTCCTCTAGACCTCAACCCTGGCATTGGATTTGCGGTGGAGGTGACACCCATAGAGTCTGACCTGTCGTACAAGACTGACCTGGTATAGCATATTTATATTGCATCTTTATAGTTTGTGCATAAATCTCCCTAGACCTCGTTGGTGAGTGAAGCGATGCTGACAGAATCGTTCAATCGCGGGTGTATATGTGTGTGTGTGACCGGAGTACTGTGGTGTTTTAAATTGAACGTTGTTCTAATTTAAAATTGAAATCTACACGTTCGATCGCCAGAAGTCCATTGCATTAGGTGTAGTATAAAATGCACACATATACACAGCTATTAGTTCGCTGTCTATGCCTCATAATGTATATATGTACGTATGCAGGAGCAGATAGACGTGAAAATACGAGAGGCATTCCTCAGATTCCACGCCACCATCCTATGTGACTACAGGTGAATATCTGTACTATACAGTGTTCACCTCGCATATAAAGTTTAGTAAAATAATTATTAGGCTGTTGACCTTTTGCAACGTTTGTCTAGACTGCAGAGTGTCGATGGTTTGAGTCCCACCCAAGGCAGCTCTTCTTCTTTTTCCTTGGTAATAAGAGCTGTCTTGGGTGTAGTTGACTTTTTGCTTGCCTTGCTACCTCGTTGTTGGCATGTGTACCTGTTATTAATTAACGAGACTCGTTTTAATGTTGGCAGAATTCCTTCTATGAGCATCCACCTCGCCACTACAGTAGTACATACGTTTCATAGTTCTCCTCTCTCCTCTCCTCCCTTCCCTAAGTTATACGCCAGTATAAAAATGGACATACGTAGACATACCATGGGAAACGACTGGTCGCATAACTGGAAAGAATATCCTACCTTATAAACACTTGGGAAAAAGGCGAAAAAGGGACAAAGGAGATAGAAAGGTCTACATTATAGCCCTTCACAATAGGTTAACGCCTTCGAAGCAATGTGTAAAGACGGAAAAGAAAGGGAACGAAGTATAGCTTGAGACACCATGCGGAATAAGTGATAAGAAGTGTAACTAATATCTCTCCTTGTCCTATTCCTCATCACTGTCCCTCCTTCTCCTCCCCGACAGGATGTGTCTGAGACCTCTGCTCTGTGCTCCGTCAGAGAGATCTCGAGATGCATCTCTTCTCTTCGACCAGCAGCAGTTTCTGGAGCACATCCCCGTTGCCGAGTGGCCTTTCTTCCGCCATCTCTTCGACACACAACTCTTCTGCGTCTTCGTCGAACAGAGGAGCTTCGTTCACTCGGAGAGCACAGCCTTGCTTCTTTGACGCGCTGACACTGAGAGGTACAGCATTGTTGAAACCCTGTCATACTCTATAATACAGTGGAACCTCCGATAAGGGACCCTCCGAGATAGGGACCGCCTCTCTACAGAGGACACTTGTTCAACCACATGCTCTACTTAGTGTATATTGACCTGAGACGACCTCATCTCAAAGGACAGCTTGTTTCACCACATGCTCACTACTTAGTGTATTATTGACCTGGACGACCTCTCTCAAGCAGGACACTTCGTTTCAACACATGCTCATACTCGTAGTATAATTATTGACTGGACGACCTCTCTACAGAGGCCACTTTCAGCTCATGCAATCCGTAGTGGACTATTTGGACCTGGACGGACCTCCTCTACAAAGGACCCACTTGTTCACCACATGCTCTATATTAGCTGTATATTATTTGCACGGCTGGACGACCTACCCTCTACAAAGGACATTGTTCAACGCATGCTAATACTTAGTATCTTATTTGTGTAGTGGTCACTGTCGATACCATCATACTATGTACATATTATAGTGTAAGTGTACGTATTATTGAGTTGCTGTTGTGTGTGTGTGTGTGTGTGTGTGTGTGTGTGTTGTTCAGCTGAAAGGAGATGTGTCCACCAGATTGCTGGATTTTAAGTCTGAAGTCAGCAGGTATGTATGCCACCTTCTCTTCAACATACATATCCTTGTCTCACTCTCTTCTATATACTTCCTTTCGCCTTTTTTCATGTGATGGGTACTACACAAACCGCGTGATGTTTTACGTGATTCTCGATACACGTGTGGAAAATTGAACAGCTTGCGTTTTTCTCCCCAAAATGTGTTACATGTAAACAGACTGCAGAGTGTCGTGGGTTCGAATCCGAACCAGGGCAACTAATAGCTGTCCTGGGTGTAGTTGACTTGTTTTGCTCCCCAAAATGTGTTACATGTAAACAGACTGCAGAGTGCCGTGGGTTCGAATCCGAACCAGGGCAACTAATAGCTGTCCTGGGTGTAGTTGACTTGTTTTTCTCCCCAAAATGTGTTACATGTAAACAGACTGCAGAGTGTCGTGGGTTCGAATCCGAACCATGGCAATAATAGCTGTCCTGGGTGTAGTTGACTTGTTTGCTCCCCAAATGTGTTACTGTAACAGACTGCAGATTGTCGTGGGTTCAAATCCGAACCAGGGCAACTAATAGCTAGTCTTTGTCCCTGGGTTGTAGTCTGACTTGTTTTGCTCCCCAAAAATGTGTTACATGTAAACAGATGCAGAGTGTCGTGGGTTCAAATCCGAACCAGGGCAACTAATAGTGTCCTGGGTTGTAGTTGACTGTTTTGCTCCCCAAAAGTGTTTACATGTAAACAGACTGCAGATGTGTCGTGGGTTCAAATCCAGAACCAGGGCAACTAATAGCTGTCCTGGGTGTAGTTGACTTGTTTGCTCCCAAAATGGTTACATGTAAACGACTGCAGAGTGTCGTGGGTTAGAATCCGAACCAGGGCAACTAATAGCTGTCCTGGGTGTAGTTGACTTGTTTTGCTCCCCAAAATGTGTTACATGTAAACAGACTGCAGAGTGT
>CASHTH010003626.1:0-56593 GCA_030341885.1 Geodia barretti
CACCTCTTCGCCTGGTATGTATAAGGCTCAGCGGAGAGGGGAGCAGAAGTGACGTGTGAGCTACCGGGGCTTTAGTCGGCGGAAAGCGGCCGCCGGCCAGGACTTCGACGCCGCATAGGGTTAGCTCACCTTAGAGCCGGCAACTACGCGTCAAATTTCACGCGGTGACGAGCGGGACGAGCGCTCGACGAGCCGGACGAGACGTTCCTGGTGACGCTGAGAAACCCGAGCGGCGCGACCCTGGAGGACGGGAGTGCGACGGGCACGATCATCGACGACGACGACGTGCCTGTGCCGCCGCCTACGCTTTCCATTGCGGACGCGACGGTGGTCGAGGGAGAGACGGCGCGCTTCGCGGTAAGGCTCAGCCGGGCGAGCGAACAGACCGTGACGGTAAGCTACCGCACGGCGGGCGGAACGGCGGCGGCGGGCCGGGACTTCGACGCCGCATCGGGCACGCTCACCTTCGGCCCGCGCACCACACAGCAAGTCATCGCGGTACCGACACGCGAGGACAAGCTCGACGAGCCGGACGAGACGTTCCTGGTGACGCTGAGCAACCCGAGCGGCGCGACGATACAGGATGGCACCGCTACGGGGACGATCGCCGACGACGACGTGAGGCCACTCGCGCCGATCAACCGGGAGCTCCTGCCGGAGATAGGGCGCGCGCTGGCCTTCACCGCCGTCCGCTGCCGGATCGAACAAGCGTTCTCCGACATGGCCCGCGGTTGGGCCGAGCCGCGTCGTCAGCCCGTCGCTCTCTGTCCCACCGATCTCCAGCGGGTTGGCCGATGGGGATGGCGGGTCGCTGGAGTTGGAGGACATACTCGCCAACACGTCGTTTCTGCTTCCGCTGATGGGCTGGAACGGCGGCACGATCCGGTTCGCGACGTGGGGCTGCGGCGACTACCGCAGTTTGGCTGGCGACGGTGGGGGCGACGCAGGCGCCTGGGACGGCGAGCGTTCAGCATGCAGGTGGGCGCCGACGCGATCGTCGGGCGCTGACTTGCTCGCGGGCGTGTCTCTGAGCCAATCGCGAGGCTCGCTCGACTTCGACGGGCCGGGCGGGAGCGATCCGGCCGGCGGTCGCTACGATCTGGGCTGACCGGGGTTCATCCCTATCTGGGCTGGTGGATTTCGCCCGATCTGGAACTCTGGGGAACCTTCGGTCTTGCCGGCGGAGACCTCCAGGTCGTTGACGCCGCCGCGGGATCTTCCGCGACGAGTGCGGCAACCTTGGCCTCGGCCACAGTGGGCATCAACGGTCGGCTGCTGACCTATGGGGCGGCGACGCTCAGGCTGAAGGGCGAGGGGTCACTGGCTCAGCTGGATGTTTCAAAAGGCACAGGGTTGTTCCAGGGTGCATCGGCGAACCTGCAGCGGCTGCGGCTTGCGGCCGAGGTTGAATACGAGCACGTCATTCCCGACGTGGGCGTACTCGTCCCCTGGGGGGAGCTGGGGCTGCGCTACGAGGGCGGCGATGGCGCGACCGGCTCCAGCCTGGAGCTCGGTGGCGGCCTGCACTACCGGAACATCGAGCAGGGGTGGAACGCGGAGGCTTATGGCCGCTGGCTTGCGGTGCAGGACGACGCGCCGCTGCAGGAGCAAGGATTCGGCTTACGGTTCCGCTACGATCCGGAGACGCCCGGCTTCGGCCCATGGGTGAGCCTGGACACAGACCTGGGGCGAGCCGACAAGCAGCGTGCATCGGTTATGGAGCGACGGCACGAACCGCCTGGCCGTGCATGACTCGTCGGAGAGGCGTCTGGATTTGGAGGTCGGCTACGGCTTCCCGGCATTTGGCGGCCGCGCCGCGTTGGCGCCCTACGGCGCGGTGAGTCTGGAAAACTCCGATGCGCGCGGTTACCGGTTGGGCATGCGCGTCTCGCTGGGATCGTCCGCGCTTCTGAGCCTGAGACCGAACGCCGCGAGCGCCCCGCAGCGTCAGCCGACCACAGGATCATGCTGCGGGCCATCGCCCGGTTCTAGAGCGAATCCTATCTGTCTGGATCATAACCGGCGGCGGTGGAGTTGGTTCCGCATTCTTGGGGCGCGAGAGTTCAAGGATGCGAGCCATCTAGGCCCACAGGCCCCCCGCTAAGCCGGCCTCCGGCGGGAAGGGACTGGGCGAGCGCGCGGCCGGCGAGCACGATCTGGTCGCCGACTGAGCAGGTGGTCTCGAACTCGACGCGCCGGCGCTCCGGAATGAGACGATCCACCACCGCCCGCGCCACAATCTCGTCGCCGGGCCTGACCGGCGCCGTGAAGCGGAGCGTCTGGGACAAGTAGATGCACCCCGGCCCCGGCAGGCGGGTGCCGATGACCGTCGAGATCAATGCTGCGGTGCACATGCCGTGCACGATTCGCCCGCCGAAGCGCGAGCGTTCGGCGAAGTCGTCGTCGAAGTGGAGCGGGTTGGTGTCGCCGGTGAGATCGGCGAAGAGGCGCATCTCCTCATCGCCGATAACGCGGCGGAAATCGGCGCTCATGCCGATCGCCAGATCCTCGAAATAGTAACCGGGCCGGGCATCGCCCGGGGCCGCGACGGCCGCCTGCTCCATGATCGAATTCCCTCATTCGGCGTTGCAGAAGGGCGGATTGTGCAGTGCAGCATGGCGCCTGTAAAGCGCGCGCCGTTGCCCGATTGCCGCCACCGGCTACACGCGGGCGCGGCTGCCCTGTTCGGGCGGACGCGCGTTCGGTATATGTGGCGCTCCGGCAGGGACGGCGGCGCTCGCCGTCGGCGCGGCAAGAGACGGGAGGAGAACGGATGGCCAAGTTTCCGACGGTGCGCACACCGACGATCGAAGAGGTCCTGGATATCGCCGAAGGCTACGGCATGACGATCACCGTTGAGGACGCGGAATCGTATCGTGGGCTCATGGAGGGCACGATCGCGTCCTATCACCGGCTCGACGATCTCGATGAGCCGAAGCTTCCGGTGAAGTATCCGCGCAGCACGGGCTACCGGCCGCCGCCGGAGGAGAACCCCTACAACGCCTGGTACTGGAAGTCCGAGGTGAAGGGCAGGGGCGGCGGGCCGCTCAAGGGCAAGCGGGTCGTTCTCAAGGACAATATCTGCCTGGCCGGCGTGCCGATGATGAACGGGGCCACGGTGCTCGAGGGCTATGTGCCCGATATCGACGCGACCGTGGTGACCCGGATTCTCGATGCTGGCGGCACCATCATCGGCAAGGCCGCCAACACCTACCTCTGCTTCGATGGCGGCAGCGCCACCACCGCCACCGGCATGGTCGAGAACCCGCACAAGAAGGGCTACACCTCCGGCGGCTCGTCCGCCGGCAGCGGCGTGCTGGTCGCCATCGGCGAGGCCGACATGGCGCTCGGCGGCGACCAGGGCGGCTCGATCCGCATGCCCGCATGCTGGTGCGGCATCTACGGGCACAAGCCCACCCATGGGACTGGTTCCCTACACCGGGATCTTCCCCATCGAGCAGACCCTCGACCACACCGGCCCGATGGCGCGCTCGGTGAGCGACGTGGCGGCCCTGCTCCAGGTCATCGCCGGCCCCGACGGCCACGATCCGCGCCAGATCGGCACCAAGACCCAGCGCTATGTGAACGCGCTCGACAAGGGCGCAGACGGTATGAAGATCGGCGTCGTCACGGAGGGCTTCGGCCATCCCGAGAGCGAGGACGCCGTCGACAGCTCGGTCAGGGCCGCGTCAGCGGTTCACGGAGCTCGGCGCCACGGTGGACGAGATCTCGATCCCCATGCACCTCGACGGGCCGCATATCTGGAACGGCATCGCGGTGGAAGGCGCGACCGCGATGATGCTGAAGGGCAACGGCTTCGGCACCAACTGGGAAGGCTACTACGCGACCTCGCTGATCGACGCCTATGCCAGGGGCTGGCGCTCGCGGCCGGACGACCTCTCGGAGACGGTGAAGACGGTCATGATGCTGGGCGAGTACATGCACCG
Source organism: Geodia barretti (assembly GCA_030341885.1). NCBI lineage: Eukaryota > Metazoa > Porifera > Demospongiae > Tetractinellida > Geodiidae > Geodia > Geodia barretti. The sequence continues at coordinate 3,948 of CASHTH010003626.1, forward strand.
GAACTACCACGGCCGCTACTACGCCAAGGCGCAGAACCTGAGCCGCAGGCTGCGTGAGACGTATGACGCGGTGCTGGCTGAGTACGATGTGCTCGCGATGCCGACGCTGCCGATGCTCGCGACCGAGTTGCCGGCGCCCGATTGCTCGCGCGAGCACTATGTCGATGTCGCGCTGAACATGCTGGCCAACACCTGCCCGTTCGACGCCACGGGCCATCCGGCCATGACGGTTCCCTGCGGCAAGGCAGACGACTCCCCCATCGGGATGATGCTGATCGGCAAGCGCTACGACGACGCGACCGTTATCCAGGCCGCCGCCGCCTTCGAGACCCTCGGCGTCTTTCGGACATAGGCGAGCGGCCCCGCCGGCAAGCACGAGGGGGCGCCGCCCGGCGCGGGCGGCGCCCTTTGTTCTTTCGGGCCGGAGCGAGTCCGTCTATGACGGGCTCGCGACAGTTCGCGACCGCGGCCCGCCGCTTATGCGGCGCCATCGCGCGCCCGCGCGCGTGGACGCGCGACGCGGAGGCGCCGGCCGCAGGCCGGCTGCCGTGAGCGACAAAGAGCTATCCGATGACGGCGGTCACCTCGACCTCGCAGCGGACATCGGGCGAATAGAGGGCCTGGACGCCCATGAGGGTCATCGAGGCCGGTATGTGGTCGCCGAAGAGCTTCTTGTTGGCGGCGTTCACCACCTCGCCCTCTTCGGGCCGGTAGTTGGCGACGTAGGTGTTGAGGCGGACGATGTCCGCCACCGTCCCGCCGGCAGCGGCGAGCACGCGGCGGATGTTCTCGTGCGCCTGGGCGAGCTGGCTGGCGAGGTCCGGCCCTACCGATTCGCCCTTCTCGTTCCAGCCGACCTGGCCCGAGAGATAGATGGTCTTGCCGCCCTCGGCGACGACCGCGTGGCTGAGGCCGTAGGTGAGATAGTCCGGCACGTTGTCCGGGTTGATGTGCGTGAGCTTGGCCATGGGACTCTCCGTCGTTGGGGGCGGCTGGCGCGTTCCGCCTCAGGCGGTCTTCTGTTCCGCGAGCTCGAGCGCCGCGATCATGGTTTCGCGCATCTTGAACTTCTGGATCTTGCCCGTGATGGTCATCGGGAACTCATCCACGAAGCGCACGTAGCGCGGCACCTTGAAGTGGGCGATCTGGTCCTTGCAGAAGGCCTTGATCTCGTCCGCATTCGCCTCTTCGCCGTCTCTCAGCTTGATCCAGGCGCAAAGCTCCTCGCCGTACTTCTCGTCCGGCACGCCGATCACCTGCACGTCCTGGACATCTTGGGGTGGCGGTAGAGGAACTCCTCGATCTCGCGCGGATAGACGTTCTCGCCGCCGCGGATCACCATGTCCTTGATGCGGCCCACGATGTTGCAATAGCCCTCTGCGTCGATGGTGGCCTGGTCGCCGGTGTGCATCCAGCCCGCCTTGTCGATCGCCTCCTGGGTCCTGTCCTCGTCGTTCCAGTAGCCGCGCATGACCGAATAGCCGCGGGTGAGCAGCTCGCCCGTCTCGCCGCGCGGCATGACCTTGCCGTCCTGATCGACGACCTTGACCTCGACATGGGGGTGGACACGCCCGACGGTGGAGACCCGGCGCTCGATCGGGTCGTCCGTCGCCGACTGGAAGCTCACCGGGCTGGTCTCGGTCATGCCATAGGCGATGGTCACCTCTTCCATGTGCAGCTCGCCGATGACGCGGCGCATGACCTCGATGGGGCAGGGCGAGCCCGCCATCGTGCCGGTACGGAGCGAGGAGAGATCGAAGCGCGCAAACTCGGGATGGTCGAGCTCGGCGATGAACATGGTGGGGACGCCATAGAGCACCGTGCAGCGCTCGGCCTCGACGGTGCGGAGCACCTCCAGCGGGTCGAAGGCATCGCTGGGATAGACCATGGTCGCGCCGAAGGCGGCGGACATCAGGTTGCCCATGACCATGCCGAAACAGTGATAGAGCGGCACCGGGATGCAGACCCGGTCGCGCTCGCTCAAGCCAAGCGTGACGCCGTTGAAGTAGCCGTTGTTGAGGATGTTGTGGTGGCTGAGCGTCGCCCCCTTGGGGAAGCCCGTGGTGCCGCTGGTGAACTGGATGTTGATCGGGTCGTCGAACTGCAACTGGCCGCCGAGTACGTGCAGCCGGTCGCGTTCCGCAGCGCCCGCGAGGCCCGACACCTCGTCGAAGTTGTACATGCCGGCGGTGGTCTCGGTGCCGAGGCGAACGACGGTTTCGAGATGGGGCAGCTTCTCCGCCTTCAGCCCGCCGGGCCGGGTACGGTCGAGCTCCGGCGCGAGCTTGCGCAGCATCTCGATGTAGCGGCTCGACTTGAACGATTCGGCGGTGACCAGCGCCCGGCACTCGACCTTGTTGAGGGCGTATTCGAGCTCGGTCAGGCGGTAGGCGGGATTGATGTTGACCAGGATGAGCCCGGCCTTCGCCGCGGCGAATTGCGTCACCGCCCATTTCGCTGTTGTTGGGCGACCAGATGCCGATGCGATCGCCCGGCTCTAGCCCCAGCGCCAGCAGGCCTGCGGCGAATGCGTCGACCTTCTCCGTGAGCGTGCCGTAGCGCCAGCGCACGTCCTGATGCCGGACCACCAGCGCCTCGTTATCGGGGAAGCGCGCGGCCGTCTGATCCAGCTGCGCGCCGATGGTGAGGCCGAGCAGCGGCCGTTCGCTCGCGCCGCTTACGTAGCTCATGCCCTGCGGCGTCATGGTCCGTCTCTCGCCTTGCCCGGGCGCAATTCCGTCCGCTGCCGCCGGCGCGAGGTGCCGGTGCCCAGGGGCGGAATCGAACCACCGACACGCGGATTTTCAGTCCGCTGCTCTACCGACTGAGCTACCTGGGCGTACGCCGGCATGCGGGCCCGTGTATAGGCCACGGAGCCGCACCTGTCTACGCGCCGCCCGCGCCTTTGGGCCGGCACTACACGCCGAGATACTGCATTGCCGCGAATGCCGCGTAGCCAAGCAGGAGGAGCACGCCGAACGGCCGCCCCAGGCGCACGCCGGCGAGCGCCACCGCGATCACGAGGAGGGTGATGCCTGCCAACAGCCAGATGTCGAGGTGCAAGATTTCGTCCGGCACCGGCAGCGGCGTCACCACGGTCACGACGCCCAGGATCGCGAGGATGTTGAACACGCTGGAGCCGAGCACGTTGCCGATTGCGACGTCAGCGTGCTTGCGATAGGCCGCCACCAAGGTGGTGGCTAGCTCCGGCAGCGAGGTGCCGACTGCGACGACCGTGATCCCGATCACGGTTTCGGTGATCCCGAGGCCGCGCGCGATGATCGTCGCGGCACCGACCATCAGGTGGGCGCCGATGCTGACGCCGGCGAGCCCGAGCAGCGCGGCGAGCAAGGCGAGCCAGATGGATCGCGGCAAGTGCTGGCGTTCCTCGGCCTCGTGCCGATGGCGGATGCCCTTCTCGCCGCCTGTGCGCCGCTCGTGCCAGTAGGAGGCGCAGGTGAGCAGCCCGAGCAGGACCAGCATCAACGCGCCCTGCCAGGCGACAAGCGTGCCCAACGAAGTGAACACGACGAGCAGCGCGGTGGCACCGATCAACGCCCCACCGTCCCGCGCCACCGCCCGCCGCGACACCAGGACCGGCGTAATCACGACGGCGAGGCCGAGGATGAGCATGAGGTTCGCGACATTGCTGCCGATTACGTTGCCGAAGGCGATGCCGAACGAGCCCCTGAGCGCCGCCTGCAAGGTGACCACAAGCTCCGGCATCGAGGTGCCGAAGGCGACCACGTGGCCCCGATCAGCAGCGGCGAGACGTGCAGCCGCTGAGCGAGCGAGACCGCGCCCCGCACCAGCGCCTCGCCGCCCACGAAGAGCAGAACGAAACCGCCGATGAGCTGGATATGGGTGAGTGGGTCGAGCATTCGTCCTTGCGGCCGCGATCAGCGTCGCTCGATGGAAAAGCGGCCGTGCGGCCGGGCCGGATCGGCGATGAGCGTGAGCGATGCCCAGCCAGCGTTCCAGCACACCGTCGCCGGGGGCCGCAAGCGTTTCCAGAAGTGCAGGCGCGGCGCGCAGTGTGAGCTCCCTAGCCCCGCTCGCCGCCTCGCGCCGGGCGGCGTCTGCCGCCTCGTGGGCCGCCGCATCCAGCCGCAGCCTGCGCCCGCCGAAGGCATCGCCAGTGGGCTCGGTCAGGGCCTGACGCAGGCTCGGGCCGAGCCGCTGGCGGTTGACCTCCACCACCCCGCCGGCGGTGACGCCGAGCACCCGGTGGGGAGTCCGGTCGGCCTTGAGTGCACGCGCCGAGCGCGGCAAGCTGGGCCGTCCGGTGCGGGTGCCGCCGCGGCCCGCGAAGTCGATCGCGATCAACCCGCCGAGATTGCGCAGGACGATTTCGCGCCCGGCGGCGCCGGCGGTCTCGGCTGCGGCGGCATCGGGCGGTTTGGCTCGTGTCCACGTCGATCGCGCAGAGCGCGCGGGTTTCCTCGATCGTGAGCCGGGCGCCGCCGGGCAGCACGACCTCGGGCTCGAGCGCAGCCGCGAGCCGGCCCGCGCAATCGTGGCGCTCGAAGAGCGGCCCCGCAGGCGGTGCCGCGCCGGCGTATGAGAGGGCAGGCGTGAGATCCGGCGCCTCACGTGCGGCCAACGTGCCCGCCCGGTCGAGCAGGGCACGGTCGTCGATGGCGACACACGCGGTTCCGGGTACCGCTACGTCGCGCAGCAGCCGCCCGAGCAGGCCGCCTGCCTGCCAGAGGCGCCGGGGGGTCCGGTCGCGCTTGGCCGACGCTTGGACCTCATTCCAACGTGCCGCCAGCGCGGCGGCAGCGGCCGGCACCTCGTCCGGGCACGCCCCCGCGGCGGCCCTGATCGTCACCCCTCCGCTGGACATGTCGATCCCGTCGAGCGCGGCTGTGAGCGCGCGCCGAGCCTTGGGATCGCGGAGGCGGCGGGAAAAGGCGAGTCCGCGCCCGCCGGGCCTGAAGGTAGCGAAGCGGCCCGCCAACACCGCTCGCCGCGTGACCCGTGCGCGCTTGCCCTCATAGGCGTCGCAGACGATCTGCACGATCGGTGGCGCGCCATCGGCGTCGAGGCTACGTGCCCCTTGAAGGAATGCCTCCTCGCCCTCGCCGATATCGACGATGCAGGCGTCGATACCCTTCATCCTGCCGAGCGGGCGCGCCACATGCAGATCGCCGATGCGGCTGGGCTTCGCACGATGTTCGATGAAGAACGCGACCGGCCGACCGGCCGCGACCGCGGCTGCGCGCATGCCATAGGGGCTCGCGGTGATCAGCAGCTCGTCGATCGCCGGGCCGCCCGCCTCATCGCGCGCCGTCTTGCTCATGAGTCCCCGGCGCCGGGCGGCCGGGGCGGCAGGCCGAGGCCGACCAATAGCTGGTAGGTCTCGTGAACGGGCAGCCCCACCACATTTGTGTAGGAGCCGCCGACGAAGCGGACGAAGGCCGCCGCCCGCCCCTGTATCGCGTAACCGCCGGCCTTTCCCCGCCATTCGCCGCCGGCGAGATAGGCCGCCATCTCCTCTTCCGAGAGCCGCTTGAACGTCACCGCGGTGCGCACCAGGCGGCTTACCGCGCGGCCCTCGGGGTCGATCACCGTGACCCCGCCATAGACCCGGTGGCGCCGGCCGGAGAGGAGGGCGAGGCAGCGCCGCGCGCTCTCCTCGGTCTCCGCCTTGTCCAGGATTCGCCGACCGCACGCCACCACCGTATCGGCGCCGAGGATGAACGCACCCGGATGGCGGGCTGAAACGGCTGAGGCTTTGGCCTGGGCGAGCCGGGCCGCGTGCGCCTCCGGCTGCTCGCCGGGAAGCACCGCTTCGTCGAGCGCCGCAGGCTCCACAACGTCCGGCGCGTAGCCGATCTGCTCCAGAAGCGAACGTCGGCGGGGCGACGCCGAGGCGAGCACCAGAGGCGGGCGGGACGCGGGGGAGGGCACGCTCAGACCACCGGCGGCCGGGGTGCGCCGAAGCGCTCGCGCAGCCGCGCCATGAGCCCGTCGCGCACCTCCCGATAGGCGAACAGGCGGGTCTCACGGTTGCCTTCGACCACGCTGGGATCGAGGGTGTGCCAGAACTCGATCTCGCAATGGGCGGTGCGGGTGAGTTCGATCGCTCTGTGCTGGGCTTCCGGCGAGAGCGAGATGACCATATCGAACGATTCGCTTTCGAGATCGTCGAAGGTCTTGGGCCGGTGGCCGCCGATGTCGATCCCGATCTCCGCCATGATGAGCACCGCGAACGGATCACGCCCGCCGCCGCTGCGCACGCCCGCCGAATCGACGAAGAGTCGGGTGCCGAAGAGGCTCTTCATCAGCCCTTCCGCCATGGGCGAGCGCACGGAGTTCCACGTGCAGGCGAAGAGGATACTGCCGGGGAGCGTGCTCATGGCGGGGACTAGACCCGGACATGGAGCGCGTAGACGAGCGTGAACAGCCGCCGCGCCGTCGTATCGTCGATATCGATGGAGCCGGCCAGCTCCGGCGGATAATCTCGGCGCCGTCGTTGTGGCAGGCGCGCCGGCCCATGTCGATCGCCTCGATGCGGGACCGCGGGGCGGTCCTGATCGCCTCGTGATAGCTGTCGCAAATGGTTGCGTAGTCGCGCAGCGTCTGGCGCAGCGACCCGAGGTGCAGCACGGCGCGGCCCTGCGTCTCTCCCGCTTCGTCCTCCACATCGAGGCGGAGCCGCCCCTCCTCGCGGCCGATGCGGAGCCGATAAGGGGCCGCCCGATCCTGCGGTCGGCGCGAAGGAGTTCTCCTCCAGCAGGTCGTGGATGGCGATGCGGCGCTCGTGCTCAAGATCGGGGCCCCGGCGAAATCCCGCGCCCGCGTCCAACACGACATCGAACAGCCGGGCCTCGCCGGCCGGATCCCGGTCCACGCGCTCACTCCGACCCGCCGCCGAGCCTTAGCGCCACCGAGAGCGCGTGGGCATGAAGGCCCTCGGCTTCGGCGAGCGTCACGGCCGCCGGGCCGATTTGCGCGAGGCTCGCGGCGTCGCAGCCGACGAAGGTCGTGCGCTTGAGGAAATCCAGCGGCGAGAGCCCGAGGAGAAGCGGGCGCTGCGCGCCGTCGGCAGCACATGGTTGGGGCCGGCCACATAGTCGCCGATCGCCTCGGGCGTGTGACGGCCGAGGAAGATGGCGCCGGCGCTGGTCACGGCCTCGGCCAGTGGCAAAGGCTCGTCCACGGCGAGCTCCAGGTGCTCGGGCGCGAGGCGATTGATCAGCGCCGGCGCCTCGTCGAGGGAACGAACGACGATGACGGCGCCGTGGCGGCGCCAGCTCGCGGCGGCGATAGTCGCGCGGGGGAGCCGCGCCAGATGCCCTGCCACCGCATCCGTCACCTGGGTGGCGAAGGCGCTATCGTTCGTGATCAGGATCGCCTGGGCGTCTTCGTCATGCTCGGCTTGCGAGAGCAGGTCCGCGCCAATCCACGCCGGCTCATTGGCGCCATCGGCGACCACCAGGATCTCGGAGGGGCCCGCGATCATGTCGATGCCGACGGTGCCGAAGACCAGGCGCTTGGCGGCGGCGACATAGGCGTTGCCGGGGCCCACGATCTTGTCCACCGGCGCAATCGTCTCGGTGCCGTGGGCGAGCGCGGCGACGGCCTGCGCCCCGCCCACCCGATAGATCTCTGTGACGCCTGCGATCTCGGAGGCGGCCATCACCGCAGGGTCGAGCGCGCCATCCGGCGTCGGCACGACCATGGCGACGCGCTGCACGCCGGCGACGCGCGCGGGGATCGCGTTCATCAGCACGGTGCTCGGATAGGCGGCGGTGCCGCCAGGCACGTAGAGCCCGACCGCGTCCAACGGGCGCCAGCGGGCACCCAGCCTGACACCGACGTCGTCACGGTAGTCGAGATCGGCCGGCATGAGCCGGCGGTGGAAGGCCTCGATCCGTTCCGCCGCCTGCACGAGCGCGTCGCGTACCGAATTGGGCGCTGCGGCCGCGTGGGCGGCGATGTCTGCCGCCGAAATCCGAATCTGCTCAGGCGTCGAGCGCGATGCGGTCGAAGCGCGCCGTGTAGTCCAGCAGCGCTGCATCGCCGCCTTCGCGTACTGTATCGACGATCGCCGAAGCCTCTCGGTCGACGTCCGTCGCCACGCCCCGGCGATCCGCAAGCAGGGCGTCGAAGGCGGCGTCGAAGCCGGCGCCCGCGCTATCCAGCTTGCGTGCCATTCACTGCCTCGCCGAAGCGCTCGATCCAGGCCTGGAGCTCGCCGGCCCGGGTCTTGAGCGCGGTGCGGTTGACCACGAGCCGGGCGGAGATGTCGGCGATATGCTCGACCTCGACCCAGGCCGTTGGCCCGGAGAGTCGCGCCCGTGCCCACCAGATCGACGATGCGCCGGCAGAGCCCGAGCCCAGGTGCCAGCTCCATGGCGCCGTTGAGCTTGATGCATTCGGCCTGGACCCCGCGGGCGGCGAAATGGCGGCGCGTCATACGGGGATACTTGGTGGCGACCCGCACGTGACTCCAGCGCGAAGGATCGTCCCCGGTCGCGAGCTCCGCCGGCTCCGCCACCACCATGCGGCAGAGGCCGATGCCGAGGTCGAGCGGCGCATAGATCTCGCGGTAGTCGAACTCCATCAGCACGTCGTTGCCGACGACGCCGAGCTGGGCCGCGCCGAAGGCGACGAAGGTGGCGACGTCGAGGCTGCGCACCCGGATCAGCCCGAGCCCCGGGTCCGAGGTGGAGAAGCGGAGCTGGCGCGCGCCGTCGTCCGCGAACGCGGCCTCCGGCTCGATGCCTGCGCGCGCCAGCAGCGGCGTAAGCTCGCGGGCAAATCCTGCCTTTGGGCAGCGCGAGCAGCAGGCCGTCGCTCATGGCACCGGCTCCCGCTCGCCCGCCGAAGTCGGCCGCGGCTCCTCCAGGTCCTGAAAATGGCCGGCGAGGCGTTCGGCCTCGATCCATACCTCGGCACCGTCCTGGAAGAGAAGCCGCACCACGGTCGCAGACGGGCCGGGCTCGGCGATGATGCCCGCGAGCTTGAGCAGCCGCGCGGGCTCCGTACGGTCGATCCCGCGCAGCTTGACCGCAGACACCGCATCGAAGTGGATCGCAGCGCGCGCCTGGCCCGCGGGACCGCCCGTGGCCTCGCGGCAGCGGCGCACGACGATGGCCGCGAAGCGGCTGTCGGCAGGCTCGAAGGCCATCTCGCCCACCGCGAAGACGGCGTCCTCCAGGCACGCCGAGATCACGGCGAGATCGCCGGCGTCTTCCGCCCGCAGTCTGAGACGCGCCGGTGCAGTCAATGATGGACCCGGTCGATTTCGGCGCCGCAGGCCGCGAGCTTGTCCTCGATCCGCTCATAGCCGCGATCGAGGTGATAGACCCGGTGCACCACCGTCTCGCCTGCGGCTGCAAGCCCTGCGAGGACCAGCGACGACGAGGCCCGGAGGTCGGTCGCCATCACCTGTGCGCCGGTCAACGAGGCGACCCCCCGCACCAGCGCCGTGCCGCCGCGCACGGCGATATCTGCGCCCATGCGGCGCAGCTCCTGCACATGCATGAAGCGTTCTCGAAGATCGTCTCGGTGATCATCGCGGCGCCGTCGGCAACCGTCATCAGGGCCATCGCCTGCGCCTGGAGGTCGGTAGGAAAGCCGGGATAGGGCCGCGTCGTCACGTCCGTCGCCATCGGCCGGCCGTTGCCGCGCACCCTGAGCCCGTGCGGCGTCTCAGTAATGGTAACGCCGGCGGCCTCCAGGTAGTCGAGCAAAGAGCGCAGGAGCGCCGACGGCGCGCCGGAGAGCTCGATATCGCCGCCCACGATGGCAGCAGCCAGTGCATAGGTGCCGGCCTCGATCCTGTCGCCTACCACGTGGTGGTCCGTGCCGGAGAGCGTCTCCTGGCCCTGGATCACGAGCTCGTCGCTGCCGACCCCGCTGATGTCAGCGCCCATCGCGTTCAGGCAGTGGGCGAGATCGGCGATTTCCGGCTCGCGCGCCGCATTGCGAATGACCGTCTCGCCGTCCGCAAGCGTCGCCGCCATCATCAGGTTTTCTGTCGCACCCACCGAGGCGAAGGGCAGCCTGATCTCGGCCCCGCGCAGCCGCCCGCGCGCATGCGCGCTGATGTCGCCGTCTTCGAGAACGACCTGGGCGCCGAGGCGGGTGAGCCCGTCGATATGCAGATCGACGGGGCGGGTGCCGATGGCGCAGCCGCCGGGGAGCGAGACGGTCGCCCGCCCCGTGCGGGCGAGCAGCGGCCCCAGCACCAGGATGGAGGCACGCATCCGGCTCACCAGCTCGTAGGGCGCCGTGGTGTTGGTGATCTGGCGGGCGCGGAGCGAGAGCACGCGCCCGGCATTGCCGCCTCGTCGTGCGTTGCCGTCCATGCCGATCTCGACGCCGTGCTGGGCGAGGAGGTGCACAAGGGTCGTGATATCGGTGAGGTGGGGGATGTTCGAGAGCGTCAGAGTCTCGTCGGTCAAGAGGCTCGCGGCCATCAGCGGCAAGGCCGCGTTCTTGGCGCCAAAGATCTCGATCTCGCCTTCGAGCGGGCGGCCGCCCCTGATGCGAATACTGTCCATGAACCGCCCCTGGCGCCGGGGGCGCGGCGCCGCCGTGCGGCCGCAGGTGCCCGACGCGGCCGCCCCGTCCGCTTTCGCCGGCGCACCATAGGCGAGCGGCGGCGAAGGGACAAGCTGCCGCTCAGGCCGGCCGGTACTCCGCCATGGCATCGAGGAGCCAGGTGGCGAGGTAGTGGGCGAAGGAGTTGCGCACGGTGATCTCGAAACTGGGATCGTCGTCGGTCTGGTGCAGGATCATTTGTGCTCTTGCCAGCGCTGTCTGCACGCAGGCGCCGGGCGCAAACGCGCGCGGGTGAAGGTCGAGGCGGCAGCCCTTCATCAGCACCTCGCGCGCCCGCGGGCCGGAGAGCGCAAGCGTCGCGTACATGGCGCTCACGTCGGTCAGCGCGTGGTGCTTGCTGTCTAGCGATCTTCTGAGCGCGTCCGCTAGCGCCGCGCCCTCGGCGGCCGGGCCGGTCGCCAGCCACTCGTCGGGGCCGAACCAGAGCACGGGTCCAGCCGCGGGCGGTGGCGGCGGCGGTGTTGGGCGTCAGCGGCAACGCACCGCCCAGCGCCGCACCGGCGGCGGTCAGCGTGTCGGCGTCGTCGGGATCCAGCCTGAGGTTGAGCCTGGTCCGTGCCGGCCGCTCGACAAGGACTGCATCGCCCGCGCGCGCCTCCGCGATCGCGTCGGCGAGGCTCGCGAGCGGGCTGCGCGGCGCCGCTGCCTCAGCCATCGCGCTTGGCTCCTTCCGGATCGTAGAACACCGGCTCCGTGACCTTGCAGGGGAGGAAGCCGCTCTCGGGCGCCGCGTGGATTGTCTCGCCCATGCGCGCGCGGCCGCCCTTCACCAGCGCGAGCGCGATGGAGCGACCCAGCGTCGGGCTCGCATAGCTGGAGGTGACGTGGCCGATCATCGGTAGCGGCGGCCGCCCCGGCTTGTCCACGAGCTGCGTGCCCTCGGGCAGCACGGCGTTGGGATTGTCGGTGAGGATGCCGACGAGCTGTTTGCGGTCGTCCCGCTGCGTGTCCTCGCGGGTCCAGGCGCGCTTGCCCAGGAAATCCGGCTTCTTCTTGGAGACGATCCAGTCCATGCCGAGGTCCTGGGGCGTGGTGGTGCCGTCGGTCTCCTGGCCGACGATGATGAAGCCACGCTCGGCCCGCAGCACGTGCATCGCCTCGGTGCCGTAGGGGGTGATGCCGTGCTCGGCGCCCGCCTGCATCAGCGCTTCCCACAGGTGGCGCCCGTGGTGCCAGGGCACGTTGATCTCGAAGCTGAGCTCGCCGGTGAAGCTGATGCGGAAGACGCGCGCGTTCACGCCTGCGACGATGCCCTCCTTCACGCTCATGAAGGGGAAAGAGTCGGTGTCGAGCGCCAACTCCGGCGCCATCGCGGCCAGTACGTCGCGGGCCTTGGGGCCGGCGAGGGCGACAGTCGCCCATTGCTCGGTGACCGAGGTGCAGTAGACCTTGAGCTCCGGCCACTCGGTCTGCAGCCACTCCTCCAGCCACTCCAGCACGTGGGCCGCATTGCCGGTCGTGGTGGTCATCAGATAGTGGTTTTCGCCGAGGCGCGCGGTGGTGCCATCGTCGAACACCATGCCGTCGTCGCCGCACATGAGTCCGTACCGCACCCGGCCCACCTTCAGCGTCGAGAAGGCGTTGGTGTAGACCATGTCGAGCAGGGTGGTCGCATCCGGCCCCTTGATATCGATCTTGCCGAGGGTGGAGGCGTCGAGGATGCCGACGGCTTCCCGCACCGCAAGGCATTCGCGCGCCACCGCAGCGTGCTTGTCCTCGCCAGGCTTGGGGTACCACCAGGGCCGGTGCCACTGGCCGACGGGCTCGAACACCGCGCCGTGGTCCTCGTGCCATTCGTGCATCGCGGTCCGCCGCACCGGGTCCATCAGCGCGCCGCGATCGCGCCCGGCGAGCGCGCCGAAGGTGACCGGCGTGTAGGGCGGCCGGTAGGTGGTGGTGCCGACCTCGGGCACGGTCTTGCCCAGCGCGTCGGCGAGGATGGCGAGCCCGTTGACGTTCGACGTCTTGCCCTGGTCGTGTGCCCATGCCGACGGTGGTGTAGCGCTTGACGTGCTCGACCGAGCGGAAGCCCTCGCGCGCCGCGAGCTGGATATCCGCCGCGGTCACGTCGTCCTGATGGTCGACCATGTGCTTGGCCTTGCCGTGGCCGAGCGGCTTCAGCCCCGGCACCAGCCACAAGGGCGTGATGGCGCCGGGCTCGGGCGCGTCGACGGGCGGCACCGCCGGCGCCGTGCCGTCGCCGAAGCCTGCCGCCTGGGCCGCGCGCGCACCGGCGGCCGCACCTTCCGCGAGGCAGGCGGTGAGGCCGAAGCTGCCATTGGCGGCGCCGGCCACCTCCAGCGCCTGCGTGGCCCTGCCGGGCAGGAAGACGCCCGCGCGCCTCCTCGAACGTGAGCTTGCCGGCCGACTGGCTGAAGAGATGCACCGCCGGGTTCCAGCCGCCGGAAACGAGCACGCTATCGCAGGCGATGCGGCGCAAGGAGCCGCCAATCCTGCCATCCCTGCCAAGCGTGGCGAGGGTGACGGCGCGGACCCGCTTCGTGCCGTGGGTGGCGGCGATGACGGAGCCGGTGTGGAGGGCTACGCCGGCCTCCTTCAGCTTGGTTGCCAGCAGCGCCGCAGGCTCTGGCCTGCAATCGACCACGGCAGCGACCGTGCCGCCCGCATCCACGATGTCGTGTGCCGCCTCGTAGGCGTCGTCGTTGTTGGTGAAGAGCACCGCACGCTTGCCCGGCAGCGCCGCATGGTGGTTGAGGTAGCGCTGCGCCGCCGAGGCCAGCATGATCCCGGGGCGGTCGTTGTCGGCGAAGACCAGCGGCCGCTCGTGGGCGCCGGTGGCGAGCACCACGCGGCGCGCCTTGATGTTCCACAGGCGCTGGCGGCTCATGTCGGTGCGCGCCCGCGGCCCCAGATGGTCGGTGCGGCGCTCCAGCGCGCTCAGCGAGTTGTGGTCGTAGTAGCCGAAGAGCGTCGTGCGGGTGAGAACGCGCACCTCCGGCATGGGCGGCGAGGCGCTCTGCCGCCGACCCGGCCCAGGCCGCGCCGTCAGCGCCATCGACCCGGTGGCGGAGGCCGATCAACGCGCCGCCGAGCGTCGCCTGCTCGTCCACGAGCAGGACCCGCGCGCCGGCTTCGCCGGCGGCCAGCGCCGCAGCGATCCCCGCCGGCCCGCCGCCCACCACGAGCACGTCGCAGTGGACAGACATCTTGTCGTAGGAGTCGGGGTCGGGTGCCTCGGGCGCGCGGCCGAGCCCCGCCATGCGCCGGATGGCGGGCTCGTAGAGCGCCTTCCAGAACGACGCCGGCCAGAGGAAAGGTCTTGTAGTAGAAGCCGGCGGGGAAGAGCGGCGCGAGCCGCCCGGTCCAGGCAGCAAGGTCGCAGTTGGCGCTCGGCCAGGCGTTGACGCCTGAGGCGGTGAGCCCGTCGTAGAGTTCCACCTGCGTCGCGCGGAGGTTGGGCTCCGTGCGCGCGCCGGTCCCGAGCTGGACCAGGGCGGACGGCTCCTCCGCGCCCGCGGTGAGGATGCCGCGGGGCCGGTGATACTTGAAGCTCCGGCTCGTGAGATGGGTGCCGTTCGCAATCAGCGCGGACGCCAACGTGTCGCCGGCGAAGCCCTCAAAGCTGCGTCCGTTGAAGGTGAAGCGGAGACGGTGCGCCCGGTCGATCCGCCCACCCTCCTTGAGACGGAAGCGCACTATTCGTTCCCCGCCTCGCCGCCGGACGCATCGGGCCGCGGCGTGCCCATGGGATAGATCGCGAGCACGTCGTTGCTGACGGTGTCGCGCAGCGCGTTGAACCAGCGCCGGCAGCCTTCCCGGTGCATCCAGCGCTCGGCGTGGACACCCTTGGGGTTGCTTCGCATGAAGAGATAGTCGGCCCAGCCCGCATCGTCGGTCGCCGCAGGCTCAGGGCGCGCGATATGGGCCTCGCCGCCGTAGCGAAACTCGGTCTCGGGCCGGGCGCCGCACCAGGGGCAGTCGATCCAGAGCATCCTGCGTCCCCTAGTGCGCCACGGCCGCCGCCGCGTGCTCGTCGATCAGCGCGCCCGAGGTGAAGCGGTCGAGGGCGAAGGGCGCGTTGAGCGGGTGCGGCTCGCCGGTCGCGATGGTATGCGCCAACACCCAGCCGGAGCCCGGCGTCGCCTTGAAGCCGCCTGTGCCCCAGCCGCCGTTGATGAAGAGCCCGTCCACGGGCGTCTTGCCGATGACGGGTGAGGCGTCGGGGCAGACATCCACGATGCCGGCCCAGGAGCGCATCATGCGCACCCGGCTGAAATCGGGATCAGCTCCACCAGCGCCCCCATCTGATCCTCGATCGTGTGCAGGCCGCCGCGCTGGCTGTAGGAGTTGGGCGGGTCGAGACCTGCGCCGATCACGAGCTCGCCCTTGTCGGACTGGCTGACGTAGACGTGCACGCCATTCGACATGATGACGCAGTGCAGCACCGGCTTGAGCGGCTCCGAGACCAGCGCCTGCAGGGGGTGGCTCTCGATCGGCAGGCGGAAGCCCGCCATCTTGGCCAGCACCGAGCTATGGCCTGCGACAACGATGCCCACCTTGCGCGCGGCGATCGCGCCCCGGGTGGTTTGCACCCCGGTCACCCGGCCGGCCTCACGTCGATGCCGGTGACCTCGCAATTCTGGATGATGTCCACGCCGCGCGCGTCCGCCGCCCGCGCAAAGCCCCAGGCGACGGCGTCATGGCGCGCGTTGCCGCCCCGCCGCTGCAGGTGCCGCCCATGATCGGGTAGCGCGTGTTCGTCGAGGTGTTGAGGATCGGGCAGAAGGCCTTGACCTCTTCCATGGACAAGAGCTCGCCGTCGACCGCGTTGAGCCGGTTGGCGTTGACCCGCCGGGTCGCCTCCTGCAGGTCGTGGACGTTGTGGATCAGGTTCAGCACGCCGCGCTGGCTGAACATCAGGTTGTAGTTGAGCTCCTGCGCCAGCCCCTCCCAGAGCTTCAGCGAATGCTCGTAGAGCGCGGCGCTCTCGTCCCACAGATAGTTGGAGCGGATCACCGTGGTGTTGCGCCCGGTGTTGCCGCCGCCGAGCCAGCCCTTCTCCAGCACCGCGACATCGGTGATGCCGTGGAGGCTGGCGAGGTAGTAGGCGGTGGCCAAGCCATGACCGCCGGCGCCGATGATGACGACATCGTAGGCCGGCTTCGGCGCGGGGCTCCGCCACTGCTCCGGCCAGTGCTCGTGGTGGCTCAGCGCGTTGCGCGCCAGGCTGAAGATCGAGAACTTCTTCATGTGTCGATGCCCGAATACAGGAACCGTCCTTCCGTGTCACTCGCGGCCGAGGCATCGGCGCCGCCGCATGCGTCGTGGGCGCCTTGACTGGCCGGGGCACGGGGGCTACTTGTGCGCCTCCCGCGCTCCCGCTGGCCTTACGGAAGTCTTCACAATGGTCGATGTCGCGATCAAGTCGACGGACGGGCACCCGCTCGCTCTTCCTGCCGCAGCACGACGGCTACACCGACGATCACCTGCGGCGAATTCTGCGCCGGGTCAAGACCTTCGCCATGGTGGGTGCCAGCACTCAGTGGCGCCGGCCCAGCTTCTACGCGATGAAGTACCTGACCAAGAAGGGTTATCGGGTGATCCCGATCAACCCCGGCCGGGCCGGGGAGACGATCCTGGACGAGACCGTTTATGGTAGTCTTGCGGAATGTCCCGATAAGCTCGACATGGTGGATATTTTTCGCACCTCGGAGGAGGCGCTGGATATCACCAAGGACGTGATCGCGAACAAGGACGAGAAGGGCATCGAGGTGCTGTGGATGCAGCTCACGGTGCGCAACGACCACGCCGCGCAGCTCGCCGAGGAGGCCGGGCTCACGGTCGTCATGAACCGCTGCCCCAAGATCGAGTTCGCCCGGCTCTCGGGCGAGCTGAGCTGGAGCGGCATCAACTCGCGGATCGTTTCCGCCAAGCGGGCAAGGCCGCTCAACGCATGAACGAGATGCAACCCCTCAAAGCGCAGGCCGCCGAGGCCGCGCCGCAGCACGAATACGGCATTGAAACGCTGGCGGTTCACGCCGGCGCGCGGCCCGACCCGGTCACCGGCGCGCGGTCCACGCCCATCTACCAGACCACGTCCTATGCCTTCGACGATGCCGACCACGCGGCCGAGCTCTTCAATCTACAGGCCTTCGGCTACATCTATTCGCGCATCACCAACCCCACCGTCGCCGTGCTCGAGGAGCGGGTCGCGGCGCTGGAGAACGGGCGCGGCGCCGTCGCGGCATCGACCGGCCATGCGGCGCAGTTCCTGGTGGGCGCGACGCTGCTGGAGAGCGGCGACGAGTTCATCTCGTCCAACAATCTCTATGGCGGCTCGATCACTCAGTTCGGCGTGAGCTTCAAGAAGCTCGGCTGGACCTGCCATTTCGTCGACATGACGGAGCCCGAAAATATCGAACGGGCGATGACCGACAAGGTCAAGTTCCTCTTCTGCGAGGGACTGGCCAACCCCGGCGGCATCGTGCTCGATCTCGAAGCGATCGCAGAGGTCGCAAAACGCCACGGCGTGCCGCTCATCGTCGACAACACGCTCGCCTCGCCCTATCTCTGCCGGCCCTTCGAGCACGGCGCCGATCTCGTGGTTCACTCGACCACGAAGTTCATCGGCGGCCACGGCAACACTATGGGCGGCATGGTCGTCGAATCGGGCCGCTTCGATTGGTGGCAGAACGACAAGTTCCCGAGCATGACGAAGCCGGACCCGGCCTATCACGGCCTGACCTTCGCCGAGACCTTCGGCGATTTCGGCTTCACCATGAAGGTGCGCGCCGTGGCGCTCAGGGATTACGGCCCCTGCATGGCCGCACAGGCGGCCTGGAACCTGCTCCAGGGGGTGGAGACGCTGCCGCTCCGCATGGAGCGCCATTGCTCGAACGCGCTCGCGGTCGCCCGCTATCTGGAGGACCACCCCAAGGTCTCTTGGGCCTCCTATGCCGGGCTCGAATCGAACCCCTATTACGCGCTTGCCCAGAAGTATCTGCCGCGCGGCGCCGGCGCGGTCTTCACCTTCGGCGTCAAGGGCGGCTACGAAGCGGGCCTCAAGGTGGTCGATGCGGTGAACATGTTCTCGCATCTCGCCAATATCGGCGACACGCGGAGCCTCATCATCCACCCGGCGTCCACCACGCACCGCCAGCTCACCGACGAGCAGAAGACCAAGTCCGGTGCCGGGCCGGACGTGGTGCGTCTCTCCGTCGGTATCGAGAGTATCGCCGACATCATCGCCGACCTCGATCAGGCCCTCGATCAGGCCTGACGGGCGACCGCCGACGCCGGCAGCCGGGTTTGGCTGCCACACGTCGGTACTGGCTATGACGGGAGTGTGTCGCCCTCGGGCTGCGTCGCTCCGGAGGCGCGCGTCGCGGGCGGCGAGCAGGCCGCGGCAGAGCGCGCCGTTGAAGTCCATGGCGATGCGAACGCTGGCGAGCGTGCGCAGATGCTCGTCGAAGCCGGATTCAGAGAGCGGTGCGCCGTCGGGAGTGACGAAGGCCAACGCGTCCGCGCCTGCCGGGCCGCCAACGCGGGCTCTCATTTCCAGGTAGCGGCGTTTCAGGCTGACGCCCTCGGCCCCGGCGATGGCGGTGCCTTCCAGCGCCTGAACGGTCATTGCCACCAGCACGGACTTGGCAACGCCTTGCACCAACAGGGCACGCAGCAGCGCCTCTTGCCGCCCCTGAAACGCCTTGCGCCGAAAGGTCGTGCGCAGGCTGGCGAGAGCGTCGTCTTCTCCCGCCTCGCCGAAGGCGGCGCCGAAATCGAGGCCCTCGGCGACCCCCCGATTGACCTGATCTGCGCACATGTGCGCCTGTAGGCGGGGGACGACACCCGTCACCCACGGCAGCGTGGCGACCGCGTCGCGCATGTCCTCGGCCATCATGTAGGCGAAGTTCGCGGCGCACCAGTAGGTCGGCAGGCTGAAGTCGATGGCGACGGCGCCGTCTGCTGCGACCGTCACCCCCTCCACGAAACCCAAATCGGTCACCGGCTCGTCGAGCTCGGGGTCGGTGACGGTGGCAAGCCGCGCCCGGACCTCGGCCTCGCGGCCTGCGTCGCGCTGCCTGTTCTTGCCCGTTCACCGCCCGCGCCCTAGCTCCAAAGCTTTGCCTTGGCCGCGTCGATGTCGATGTCGTAGAGCCGGGCGGCGTTGAGCCCGAGAATCTTCTTCTTGACCTCCGGCGTGAGGTCGACGCCGCGCTCCTGCTTGATGTCGTCCGGCAGCTCGAACGCCCAGAACTTCTCCACCAGCCACTTCGGGGTCCAGATGGCGTAGTCGCTGGCGAAGGTCAGCTTGTCCTCGCCCACCCAGAACAGAAGCTCCGCAATCACCTCGGCGAAATAGCGCGGGCGCGCGTGCATGAAGGGCATCACCACCGCAAGCCCACCCCAGACGTTCGCCTCCTGCACGGCGATCCAGCAGAAGTCGTCGAGGCGCGGCAGCCCGACATGCTCCACGATGAAATTTGAGGTTGGGGAAGTCGGTCGCCGCGTAATCCACGTCGTGGCAGTCGAAGGCGTCCTTGGCCAGCGGCGTGATGGTCGGCCCCTTGTGGACATGAATGTTGGTGATGCCGAGCTTCTCGCAGAGCTCGAAGCAGCGATAGGCATCGGTGTCGTTGAGCCGCCAGCCGCGCGATGCGCCGCGCCATTCCGCGGTGTAGAGCTTGACGCCCCTGATTCCATACGTCTCCTTCAGCGCGTGGATGTTCTCGAGCGCCGCGGTGCCCTCGCGCGGATCGAATGAGCCGTTGAGAATGAAGCGGTCCGGGTGCTGCTGGGTGATGACGGCGTTCTGCTCGGTGGTGTTGAAGCCCTCGATGTAGAACTCCTTGAGATAGGTCGGCTGGATGATCGCCATGTCCACCGGCCCGTCGACGAAGAGGTCGCGGACCATCGTCTCCGCGTCGTACTTCTCGAACTTCTCCTTGGGCCAGACTTCCTGCTCGGGGCTGAGCGCGCTGTGGTAGGCGTAGAAGCAATCGATGAACTGCTTGCCGTGGATATTGCGCTGGTTTGCCGGCGCGGCATCCCAGAATGGGTGTGCCCGTCGACGACAAACAACTCCTCCCCGTCGCTGGTTTTGTACATCACGTGCTCCCTTCGGCTGCGACCGAGGGCGAGGGTAGCTGGCCTCTCGCCAAACACAAGCCGCCATGCGCGTGCGCCGAAATGCCGTGTCGACAGTCGCGCTGTGGCGCGCTGTGGATGCCGCTGGTAAGCTGCAGGCCGCGCGCGTGGTCGCCGTGTGGAACGAGAAGGGGGATCCGGGGATGGCTGAGCGGATGGTGGACCTGACGTTGACGCTGACCGACAACATGCCGGCGCACAAGCTGTTTCAGCGCCCGGTCATCGTGCCCCACTACACCCACGCCCAGACCCGCGAGCAGTTCTTCTTAGGCACGGAGGACGACAGGCTCTCCTTCGCGACCACCTACATGGGCATGATCGACCACATCGGCACCCATGTGGACGCCTTCTACCACGTCAATCCCGAGGGCCTGTCGGTGGACCGGATGCCGCTCGACATGTTCATGGGCAAGGCGGTGTGCTGGGATCTCACCTATATCCCCGATCTCGGCGATATCGACGTGGCCGACTTCGAGGAGGCGGAGGAGAAAGGCGGCGTCAAGGTGGACGGCCATATCGTGCTGCTCAATACAGGCCTCCACAACCGCCACTACCCCGACGTGAATCGGTGTGGAGCAACCCCGGCATCACCGCAGCAG
Source organism: Geodia barretti (assembly GCA_030341885.1). Taxonomy (NCBI): domain Eukaryota; kingdom Metazoa; phylum Porifera; class Demospongiae; order Tetractinellida; family Geodiidae; genus Geodia; species Geodia barretti. The sequence goes on from CASHTH010003626.1 coordinate 24,233, forward strand.
CGACCCATTGGCTCGCCGACAGGGGCTCCAAGATGCATGGAGTCGAAGGCCCGTCGACGGACAAGCCGTCGAACAATCTCTTCCCCAACCACCGGGTCTGCCGCGATCGAGGCATCGCCCACTATGAGTGGCTGATCAATCTCGAGGAGCTGGTCGGCAAGGGCGAGTTCATGTTCTATGGGCCCCCGATCAAGATCGGCAACGGCAGCGGCGCGCCGGTCCGCGCCTGGGCGATCCTCGACGATTAGCCCTCCGGCGCTTGCGGACGGGTGAGGCGCCGGTGACCCGCATCGACGATCGCTCGGTCGACGAGCGCATCCCCATCACGCTGCTGACGGGCTTCCTCGGTGCCGGCAAGACCACGCTCGTCAACCGGCTCCTCAGCGCGCCCGATGCCGGCAAGATCGCGGTCATCGTCAACGAGTTCGGCGAGATCGGGATCGACGGCGACCTGATTGCCCGCGCCAATGAGGACATGCTGGAGCTCACCAACGGCTGCATCTGCTGCGCGGCCCAGGGCGATTTGATGGACGGGCTCAACCGGCTCTTCCTGCGCAAGGTGGGCCTGGCCGAGCCCCAGGGTGGACTTCGACAAGATCGTGATCGAGACCACGGGAATCGCCGATCCCTCGCCGCTGGCCCGGCTCTTCTACACCGACATGAAGCTCGACCTCACCTTCCGCCTCGACGCGGTGCTGACGGTGGTCGACCTGAAGCATGTGATTGGCCAGATCGCGCGCTCGCCGGAGGCGGAGAAGCAAATCGCCATTGCCGACAAGTTGATCTTCAACAAGCGCGACCTGGTGGACGACGCTGAGTTCGCAGACGCCGTGGCGGCGGTCGAGCGCCTCAACCCCTTCTCGGTCAAGGAAGTCACCACCCATGGGGCGCTGCCCATCGACCGGCTGCTGGACCTCGACCTCTTCGAGCCCAAGCGGCGGGACGACATGGTGGGTGCCTGGATCGGCGCTGACCAGCCGGCCTCCGCCAGTGGAGAGGCTGGCGATCATGCCCACGACGATCATGTCCATACGCCGGGCGTCGGCGCCGTTTGCCTGCAGAGCCGCGAGCCGCTGGAGTGGAATGCGCTGCTCCGCTTCTTCCTCGATCTGGCGCAGGAGAAGGGCGAGAACCTCTTCCGGGTGAAGGGCATGGTGCATTTCCAGAATGTCGAGAAGCCGGTCATATTCCAGGGCGTGCAGGCCACCTTCAGCCCGCCGACCTATGCGGAATCGTGGCCGCGCGGCGAAGTCGAGACCCGGATCGTTGTGATCGGCCGCGACCTCGATGCGGCGGAGATGCAGGCGCGCTTCGCGGCCTGCATAGCCAGGCGGGAAACCGTGCTCGACCGCGGCCTCGGCGCCATCTGAACATCCATCTGAACAGGAGTCCGCGATGAGCTTCGCCTACATGACGGCGCTCGAACTCAAGGGCCTGCTGGCGGAACGCAGCATCTCGCCGGTGGAGCTGGTCGAGGACACGCTCAGCCGGCAAGACGCGCTGGAGCCGCAGATCAACGCCTTCGTCAACCGCACGCCCGAGCAGGCGCTCGCCGCGGCGCGCGAGGCGGAGCGCGCGATTGCCGCAGGCGAGGGGGGTGCGATTGCGGGCCTTCCGGTCTCGGTCAAGGATCTGGTGCCGGTCGCGGGCGTGCCCTGGACCTTCGGCTCCCGGCCCTTCGCGGACAACGTGGTCGACTTCGATGCGCCGTCGGTGGAGCGGATCAGGCAAGCCGGCGGCTGCATTATCGGAAAGTCCACCACAAGCGAGTTCGGCTGCAAGGCGGTCTGCGACAGCCCGCTCAGCGGGATCACCCGCAATCCATGGGACCTGACGAAGACGTCCGGCGGCTCCAGTGGAGGCGCGGGCGCGAGCGTCGCGGCCGGCCTCACGCCGTTCGCGCTCGGCACCGATGGCGGCGGCTCCGTGCGCATCCCGTCTGCGCTCTGCGGCCTCTTCGGCATCAAGGCGCAGTTCGGCCGGGTGCCGATCTTCCCGGTCTCGGCAGCGCCGACCCTCGCCCACGTGGGGTCGATCGCGCGCACGGTGCGGGATGCCGCGCTCCTGCTCGGTGTCATGGCGGGCCACGACCGGCGCGATGCCTTCGGCGTCGCCGAGCCCACGCCGGATTTCCTCGCCGCCTGCGATGCGGGCGCGGAGGGCTTGCGCATCGCCTGGAGCCCGACCCTTGGCTACGCGCAGCCCGAGCCTGAGGTCGCGGCGCTTGTGCGAGGCTGCCGCCAGGCGCTTCGAGGCGCTGGGCTGCACCGTCGAGCTGGTCGAGGACGCCCTCGGCACGACCCGGTCGAGCTCTGGATGGCGGAGTTCTACGGCGGCATCGGCACCAAGCTGAAGGACCTGATGGCCGAGCGGCCGGATGAGCTGGATCCGGCCGTGGTGGCGACGCTCAGCGCCGGGCTCGACCGCTCGATGGTGGAATTCTTCACCCAGGTCTTCGCCCGCTACGAGTTTCGCGAGCAAATGCGCCAGCTCTTCGAGCGTTACGACCTGCTGCTCTCGCCGACGTTGCCTTGCGCCGCCTTCGACGTGGGCCACGACACGCCGCCGGGGCTGGGGGCCCGCAACATCGTCTCCTGGGTCTACTACACCTATCCTTTCAACCTGACCGGCCAGCCGGCGGCTTCGATCCCGGCGGGCTTCACCGCTTCGGGTCTGCCGGTCGGCCTGCAGATGGTGGCCGGGATCAACCGTGAGGTGGACATCCTGCGCGCCGCCGCGGCGTTCGAAGAGGCGGCGCCCTGGGCAGACCGGCGTCCGCCTCTCGCCTAGCCCGCTCCGCCGGCCCGCCGCAGGGCGCACAATGAGGGAGGCGGCGATGCCGCTGGACGACAAGGTCCGCAAGGCGCTCGACACCATATTCTCCGGCGATGCCGGGCTCTATCAGACGCGCGGCTGGAACCAGCGCTCGGGCTTCGGCACGAGGCCGGCGCTCCTCAACATCGACCTCGCCAACGCCTGGACCCGACCGGGCTACCGCTTCTCCTGCGATGACATGGACGAGCGGATCATCCCCGGCGTGCAGCGCCTTCTGGCCGCCGCCCGTGCCAAGAAGGTGCCGATCATCTACACCACCACCGCCTTCTGCAGCCGCTTCGACATGGGGGCCTTCCCGCTTAAGAAGCCCTTCGAGGACCTCATGCTGGGCACGGACGCGACCGAGATCGACGACCGCGTGCCGCTCGAGGAAGGCGTCGACACGCTGATCGTCAAGAAGCGGCCGAGCGCCTTCGCCGGCACTCATCTCGGCGGCATCCTGCGCGCCGGTGGCATCGACACGCTGATCTGCACCGGCGTCACCATGGCGAGCTGCGTCAGGCACACGGTGGAGGATGCGCTCGGCGAGGGCTTCCGCACCGTCATCGTTCGCGAATGCGTGGGCGACCGCGTGCCTGCCGCGATCGAGTGGAACCTGTTCGACCTCGACATGAAGTATTGCGACGTCGAGCCGCTCGATCGCGTGCTGGCCTATCTGGCCGAGCTGGAGCCCTTCGAAGAGCGCTAAGGCTGACCGCCGGTCAGCGGGACGAATGCCACCCGAAGCACCGTCTTCGCCTCGCTTGAGCCGTCGGCCCGCCTGCAGATGCGTTGTAGGTTTTGGGTCGCGGCGGCGCGGCCGACGGGGATCACCAGGCAGCCGCCGGGCTTGAGCTGATCCGGGAGCGACGGCGGCACGGAAGGTGCCGCTGCAGTGACGATGATGCCGTCGAAGGGCGCATGCTCCGGCCAGCCTCCATGACCGTCGCCCGCGCGGACCGAGGCCCCGGAATAGCCCAGGCCCGCCAGACGTGCCGTTGCCGCCGTTGCCAGCGGCTCGACGACCTCGACCGAGCAGACCCTCGCGCCCAACGCGCAGAGGATGGCGGTCTGGTAGCCGCAGCCGGTGCCGATTTCCAGGATGTGCGCGCCCGGCTCGACGTCCAGGAGCTCGGTCATCAGGGCGACGATGAAGGGCTGCGAGATGGTCTGGCCGTGGCCGATGGGGAGCGGCCTGTTCTCGTAGGCGAAGGCCGCCTCCGCCTTGGGCACGAAGGCCTCGCGCGGCACCGTGCGCATGGCGTCGAGGACAGCGTCGCCGAAGACCGGCCGTCCGGTCCGCGCGCCAGTCTCCCGCGCATCGCGCGCGATCGCGTCGAGCATCGTCTCTGCGGTCGCGCTCGCGCCGAACAGGTGGCGGAGCATCCTTCGAGCGCGCCCCGCCCCCGGCTAGCGGACGTGGGGCATGACTTTGGACGCGTACGCGCCGATCAGTCGCTCCTGCTCTTCCGTCATCAGGTAGAGCGTGAACTGCGTGACGCCGGCGGCCTCCAGCGCCTTGAGCTTTTCCACGTGGGCCTCGGCCGGGCCGATCAGGCAAAAGGATTCGGTGATCGCGTCGGTGACGTAGTGCACGTTGTCGGAGCCCGCGACCGCGTGCTGGTGATAGTCGTAGCCTTCGTCCGCGCCGCGTCCCTGCCGGGCGGCGATGAAGGCGGTCAGGCTCTCCGGCACCAGGCCCGAGCCGGCGCCGTGGCGTTCCACGATATCGGCGACGTGGTTGCCGACCACGGCGGGGAACCAGCTGGTTTGGGCAATCGCGGTCTCACGGTCGCCGATCCAGGCTGGCGCGCAGGCGAGCACCCGGTATCCGGCCGTATCGAGGCCGGCGGCCTCGCGCGCCGCGATCGCCTGGCCCGCCATCCACCGGCAGAGGCCCGGATCGCCGAGCTGGATCACGAGCCCGTCCCCGTGCGCGCCGGCGACGGCGAGCGCGCGCGGCCCGTATCCGGCGATCCAGATCGGCAGCGCGTAAGGATCGGCCCAGTCGAGTTGGACCGGCCCGCTCGCGCCTTCGTATTCGCACGCTTCGCCCCGCAGCATGGTGCGGAGCGCATCGCAAAAGGCGGTGAGCTGCTTCAGCGTTGCGGGCCTCTGCCCCATGACGCGCACCGAGCTGTCGCCCCGGCCGACCGCCACGTCAAGGCGGCCGTCCCCGATCTGCACGAGCCTCGCGAAGATGCTCGCGGCCACCGACCAGTCGCGCACCTTGGGATTGGTCACCAGCGGGCCGACGCGGAGGCTGCGCGTGTGGTCCAGGCAGACCGCCATCTGCGTATAGATGTCGGACCACAGAATGTGCGAATCCGCGAACCACATGTAGTCGAAGCCGGCGGCCTCGGCCTGATGGGCGAGCGCGATGGTGCGGCGCACATCGAGGTCGCCCTTGAGGCAGATCCCAAGCTCCATGACGCCTCCACGCGCGGCGATAGCCGCTCCCGGCCACGCCGGCAGGATGGCACAGTCGCGGCCGGCCCGCCACGCGCCTGCCAAAGGCGCGCACACCGTGCTAAACCCCGGTTCCAGCGGCGCCCGGCACCGCCTCCCGGTCCCGGTGGGTGACGACGAGCAAGGGTGAGCATGAGCAAGCGGCAGATGGTCCCTGGTGGGCTTCCTCCAGGCGCAGAACTGCTCCAACTATCCCGCGTCCTGGCGTCACCCGGAGTCCGCCACGGACTTCCTCACGGCCGACTACTACCAGCGGATCGCGCGCATTCTGGAAGCCGGCAAGTTCCATCTCGCCTTCTTCGACGACCGGCTGGCGCTGCCCGACATCTATGGCGGCGACCATGCCGAAGCGGTGCGCAACGGGGTGCGGGTGGTCAAGATGGACCCCATTCCCATCCTCACGATGATGGGGGCGGTGACCACGCGGCTCGGGCTGGGCGCGACCTGCTCGACCACCTATTACCAGCCGTTCCACGTGGCGCGCATGTTCTCGACCCTCGATCACATGAGCGGCGGCCGGGCGGCTTGGAACGTCGTGACCTCGCTCAACGATTCCGAGGCCGCGAACTACGGCGCGGACAGGGTGATCGACCATAACGAGCGCTACGACCGTGCCGACGAGTTCATGGAGGTGGTGCTAGGCCACTGGGAGGCGTGGGATCCAGACGCGATCGTCCTCGACAAGGAGCGCAGCGTCTTCGCCGACCCGGCAGGCGTGCATCGCCTCGACCACGAGGGCCGCTTCCTGCGCTCGCGCGGGCCGTTCACCGTTCCGCGCACGCCCCAGGGCCGGCCCATCGTGATCCAGGCCGGCCAGAGCGGGCGGGGGCGGCAGTTCGCGGCGCGCTGGGCCGACGTGATCTTCGCGATCTATCCCAACCTGGAGTTCGGCCAGAAGGCCTACGCCGCGACGCGCGATGCCGCGACCGCCGCCGGCCGCGAGCCGGGCTCCTACCGTGTGGCGCCGGCGGCCTACGTCACGGTCGCCGAAGCCCAGGCGGAGGCGGAGGAGAAGGCCGCTTTCATCGCCAGCCTCGCGCGGCCCATCGACACGCTGGCGCTGCTCTCCGAGGCGCTCAACTACGATTTCGCGACGAAACCTGCGGGCGAGCCCTTCACCGACGAGGAGATGGCCTCCATCAGCGGCCTGCAGGCGATCCGCGACCGGGTCGTGACGCTCAGCGGCAATCCGCATCCGACGGTCGAGGATTTCGTAACCTACAGCCGCCGCGGCACGGTCAACGAGATGCCTCATTTCGTCGGCACACCGCCGCCGTCGCCGATGAGATGGCGGAATGGTTCGAGGGCGAGGCCTGCGACGGATTCGTGCTCGCCGCGACCCACATGCCGGGCGCCTACGAGGATTTCGCGCGCCTCGTGGTACCCGAGCTGCAGCGCCGCGGCCTCTATCACGAAACTATGCCGGGCCGACGCTCAGGGAGAATCTCGGCCTGGGAAACACGCTATGATCGCCCGATGAGCGTCAAGGACGGCGCCGCCCACCTGCGGGCCCTCGACAAGGACCGGGAGGTCTACCTCGACGGCGCGTTGATTACGCGGGTGGCCGACCACCCGGCGTTCGCCGCCGCCTGCCGCTCGGCAGCCGCCCTCTACGACTTTCAGGCGGCCGAGGCGAACGTCGAGCGGATGACCTTCGAGACCGGGACCGGCCGCCGCGTGAACCGCGCCTGGCAGATGCCGCGGAGCTACGCCGAGCTGGTCGCGAGGCGCGAAGCGCTGACCGCCTGGGCCGAGCTTCATGGCGGATTCCTGGGGCGCTCGCCGGATCACCTGGCCTCTTCGATCACCGGGCAGGCGATGGGGATCGAGGTCTTCGAGCGTCACGGCGCGCGCTTCGCGAGTGCGCTCCGCGACTACTACGCCTACGCGCGCGATAACGACCTCTATCTCACCTACGTCATCATCAACCCGCAGGGCGACCGCTCCAAGGCCTGGGGCGAGCAGGCGAGCGAAGAGATGACCATGCGTGTCGTCGACGAGGACGCAGACGGCGTGACCGTGCGCGGGGCGAAGATGCTCGGCACCGGCTCGGTCATGGCGGAGGAGATCCTGGTCGCGAACCTGCAGCCGCTGAAGCCGGGCGAGGAGCGCTTCGCCATCTCCTTCGCGCTCCCGCTCGATGCGCACGGCCTCAAGGTGCTCTCGCGCAAGAGCTACGAGGCGAGCGCCACGAGCCCGTGGGACAATCCGCTCTCCCACCGCTTCGACGAGAACGACTCCGTCGTCTACTTCGACGACGTGAAGGTGCCGTGGGAGCGGATCTTCCTCCTCGGCGACACCGACATGTGCCGGGCGCAGTTCCACGATACGGCGGGCCACGTGCTCCAGAACTACCAGTCGCAAATCCGCCTGGTGGTGAAGCTGAAATTCCTGCTGGCTGTGGCGCGCCGCATCGCCGAGACCATCGGCACGGTGGCGATGGCGACCTGTGCGCGAGCAGCTTGGCGAGATGGCGCTCCGAGGTCGCGACCGTTGAGGGCCTGCTCTACGGCATGGAGAGCGCGGGCGGCATGATCGGCGATTACTACGTGCCGAATGCGAGCATGATGTACGCCGCCCAGGTCCAGACCCAGGCCCTCTATCCGCGCATTATCGACCGGATACGCTCGCTCGCAGGCGGCAGCCTGATCATGTTGCCGTCATCGGCTGCGGACCTCGACAATCCGGCGATCGCGCCCCTGATCGAGCGCACCCAGGTCTCCGCGCGGCCGGGCGATGGCGCGACCGAGCGGATGGCGCTGATGAAGCTCGCCTGGGACGCCGTGGGCTCCGAATTCGCCAGCCGCCACACCCAGTACGAGATGTTTTACGCAGGCGCCAAGTTCGTCACCACCGCGCACTGCTTCAGGCGCTACGACTGGGCCGGCGCCGAGCGCATCCTGGAGGGCCTGATGGCCAGCAACGAAGGCCCTCGCCAGCCGTGAGGGTCGCGGTCGTCAATCTCGGCGCCATCGTCTCGGGCGACTGGCGCGCACCCTTCGTCGACGGCGATGCGCTTATCGCGGCCGACGGCATTTTGGAAGCTGTCGGCACTGTGGAGGGCGCCGCCGTCGATGCCTGCGATGTCGTCATCGACGCCGGCGGAGCGACGGCGATTCCGGGGCTGATCGATTCCCAGGTCCACGTCACCTTCGGCGACTTCACGCCGCGCCAGAACACCGTGGGCTACCTCACGAGCTACGTCCACGGCGGCACCACCACAGCCATCTCCGCCTCCGAGGTGCACGTGCCGGGCCGGCCGAAGGACCCCGCCGGGGTCAAGGCGCTGGCGGTCGCGGCCTTCAAGTGCTTCGAGCATTACCGGCCGGGGGGCATGCGCGTACACGGCGGCTCCATCATCCTGGAGCCGGGCCTCACTCGTGCCGATTTCGACGACGTGCACCGCGACGGCGTGTGGCTCGCCAAGGCAGGGTTCGGTGCGGTGGAGACGGCGCGCGACTACGTGGCCCTGGTGCGCCACGCCAGGGAGGCCGGCCTGCTCACCACGCTGCACACCGGCGGCGCCTCGATCCCCGGCTCCTTCCCCATCACCGGCGAGGACCTGATCGCCATCGACCCGACGGTTTCCTTCCACATAAACGGCGGGCCGGTCGCCATCGAGGACCGCTATTTCGAGCAGGTGGCGGCGGAGACCGGGATCGCCATGCAGGTCTGCACCGCCGGCAATCTGCGGACCACGCTGCTCTGCGCCGAGGCTGCCCGCAAGCACGACGCCTTCGACCGCTTCCTGATCGCGACCGACACGCCACCGGCAGCGGCGTCATGCCGCTCGGCATGATCTACACGATGGTGAACATCGCGTCGCTCGCGGGCTTCGACCCGACCTGGATGATCGCCGCCTCGACGGGCAACGTGGCCGAGATCTACGGCTGAACAGCGGCTTCCTCAGGCCGGGGCGGGATGCGGACGTGGTCATCATCGATGCCCCGCTCGGTGCCACCAAGCCGGATGCGCTCACGACCATGAGCAACGGCGATCCGGTCGCCATCGGCGCCGTGATCACGGATGGCATTCCCCGCTTCGTCGGCCGCAGCCGCAACACCCCGCCGACCACGCGTAAGGTCGCCGTCGCCCGCTGCGAGGTCCCGGCCTTCGCCCCGTCGTAGACCCGGCCTTCAGTCGATCTCGTCTTCCGGCACGATCCAGGGCTCTTGAAGCGCCGCGTCGCGCCATTCGACGAAGGCCGGCAGGCTCAGGACGGCGTGGCTGTAGGCGGCGCAGGTCTCGTCGAGATCGACCCCGTAGGTATCGAGCCGGGTCACCACCGGGGCGTACATGGCGTCGGCCGCACCGAAGGCGCCGAACAGGAAATCGCCGCCTGCGCCGTAGCGGCCCCGGCAGTCGCGCCAGATCTCGCAGATTCGGGCGATGTCGTCTGCGACGCCCGGCCCACGGCCCTTCCCCTTGAGGTCGAGGTGGCGCAGGTTCATGGGCATGTGCGTGCGAAGGGCGGCGAAGCCCGCGTGCATCTCGCTGGCGACCGCGCGGGCCACGGCGCGTGCGCCGCGGTCCTCGGGCCAGAGGCCGGCCTTCGGGAACAGCTCGTGGGCGTATTCCAGGACCGCGAGGGTCTCCCAGATAGTGCGCTTGCCGTGCAGCAGGACGGGGACGCGCCCCGACGGGGAGACGGCGGCGATGGCCTCCTTCCAGTTCTCGTCGAACAGCAGGAGCAGCCGTTCGGTGAACGGGATTCCCGCGTTCCGAAGGGCGAGCCAGGGCCGAAGCGACCAGGACGAGTAGTTCTTGTTGCCGATCACCAGCGTCAGATCGTTCATGACGCTACGTGCCCTCGCTCCGTGTTGCATTCCACTCCGAGGGATCGGCGGCGGGTCCGAAGGGGTCGTCATAGGCCAGGACCGATCCCTTCATGGCGCCGATGATCGACCGGTCCGCGCGCTCAGGCTTCGCCGGCGAGAGCACCGCAACCGGCCGGCCGCGATTGGTAATCGTCATCGACTCGCCGCTCTCGCCCATCTCATTGATAATGCGGAGACAATTCGCCTGTAACGCATCCACTGTGATCGTCTTGCCCATGGTTCCTGCCTGTCCTGAACGACGCACCTATAGCTTGGACAATCTTCGGAGAAAGCAATCGAGAGAGCCGGCCGCGGCGGCGGGAGTTCAGTCGTCGTCGGCGCTCATCAGCTGGGAGAAGCGCACCGGGAGAATTTCCTCGGTCTCGAACCGCCCGCCCTCATCCTTGGTAACCAGTAGCAGGCGCTGGTCGTCCTCGAGCCCGGCCGGGATCACCATGCGCCCGCCGGTCTTGAGTTGCTGCAAGAGCGCCGGCGGGATGAGGTCGGGGGCTGCGGTTGCGATGATGCGGTCGAAGGGCGCATGGTCGGGCCAGCCGAGGCTGCCATCGCCCACGCGGAACTGCACGTTGCCGTAGCCCTGCTCGCCGAGCCGGCGGCGCCCGCTCTGGGCTAACTCCTCGATCAGCTCGACGGTGAACACCTCGGCCGCAAGCTCCGCCAGAAGCGCCGCCTGATAGCCGAGCCCCGTCCCGATTTCGAGCACCCGGTCTTCCGCGCCCAGTTCCAGCAGGTCGGTCATCAGCGCGACGATAAAGGGCTGCGAGATGGTCTTGCCGCAGCCGATGGGGAGCGGCGAATCGAGGTAGGCGTAGAGCGTCATCTCGACCGGCACGAAGGCATGGCGCGGGACCCGCTCAATCGCCTCCATGACCGGGCTCGCGATCGCGGTGCGGCCGGTCTTGCCGCTCACATGGTCGGCGTGGAGCGCCACCTGCTCGACCATGGTCCGGCGCAGGATCGCGAATTGGTCTCTGTTGGAGTTCGCCGCCTTCATGGCTCGTCACTACGCCCCGGCGTGCGCTTGCTGGCAGGCACCGCGCCCGCCCATTGCTGCTATAACTAGCGCATCTGCGCTACAGCCGCGAGCCTTGCTGCCACCATGCCGGTGACGACCATCTGCTGGGAACTCTCTTCCGGGGCGAAACAGCCGGGCTCGGGCGAAATCCGCCCGGCTGGATATAAGACTCTCGCATGACCGATTCCCTCACGCTGCCGCTCTGGATCCTCGCGGTGGTGGGCGCGCTCGCGCTCTGGGCTGCGCTCGACCGGATCCTGATGCCGAGCGTGCGGTGGTTCCTGCGCCGCCGCCTCAACCGGATGATCGTCGAGGTCAACACGCGGCTGGAATTGCAGATCCCGCCCTTTCAGCAGACCAAGCGCCGGGTGCTCATCGACCAGCTCAGCTTCGATCCCCAGGTGATGAAGGCGATCGACGCCGAGTCCGAAGCCACCGGCACCCCGCGAGGTGCTGAGCCGGCAGGTGGAGCGCTACGCCCGCGAGATCGTGCCCTCCTTCAACGCCTACGCCTATTTCCGCATCGGCTATCACATCGCCAGGCGGGCGGTGGAGAGCCTCTATCGCGTGCGGCTCGGCTATTCGGACGACGAGGCGCTCGCCCGCATCGAGCCCGGCGCCAGCGTCGTCTTCGTGATGAACCACCGCAGCAACATGGATTATGTGATCGTCGCCTACATGGCGGCGCATCGCTCCGCGCTCAGCTACGCCGTCGGCGAATGGGCGCGGGTCTGGCCGCTCAAGATGCTGGTGCGCTCGCTCGGCGCCTACTTCGTGCGCCGCGGCTCGGGCAGCCGCCTTTACCGCCAGGTGCTCGCCCGCTACGTGCAGGCGGCGACGGCCGGCGGCGTGGTCCAGGCGGTCTATCCCGAGGGCGGCCTCAGCCGCGACGGGCGCCTGCGCAAGCCCAAGCTCGGCCTCATCAGCTACATGGTCTCGTCATTCGATCCGGAGGGGGCGCGGGATCTGGTCTTCGTCCCCGTCGGGATCAATTACGACCGGGTGCTTGAGGACCGCATGCTGGTGCGCGCACCCGGCTCGGGCGAGCCCCGGCGCAGCAGGGCGCGCGTGCTCGCGACCGCGTTCCGGTTCGCCGCCCACAACCTAAGCCTCATGATCCGTCGGCGCTGGTACCGCTTCGGCTACGCCTGCGTGAACTTCTCCGCGCCGATCTCCATGCGGGACTATGTGAAGGCCCGCGGGGTCGATTTCCGCGCGCTCGAGCCCGACGCTCGCCACGAGGCCGTGGAGAAACTCGGCGGCGAGCTGTTGCAGGCCATCGCCGCGGCGATCCCCGTCTTGCCGGTCTCCCTGGTCGCGACGGTCTTCGTCGAGTCAGAAAGCGATGCGCTCGACCTGCTGGAGATCAAGGGGCGCACCCAGGCGCTGATCGACAGGCTGGAGCGCGAGGGCGCCTACGTCCACATCCCGCGGGCCGACCGCGACTATGCCGTCACAGTGGGCCTGCGCATGTTGACGCTACGCCACTTCGTGACCGAAGCGGAGGGGCTCTTTCGTGCGAACGAGGCCGAGCGCGACATGCTGCGTTACTACGCCAACGCCATCGAGCACTTCTTGGCCGATCCGCCCGCCGCGTGAACCGGCGCGCGGGGATTACTCCATGCCTTCCACGAAGATGAGGCTGCTCTCGGCAGCTCGCAAACGCATGTCCACAATCGCCTGATACTCGGGCGAGTTGTACCAGGCCTTGGCCCTTTCCATGCTCGGGAAGCGGAAGATCACCACGCGGGACGGCTTCCAGGTGCCGTCCATATGCGCGACTTCCGTGGTGGCGGCGAGCAGCTCGGCGCCGTAGGGGCCGCCTGTCGGGCCTGCCTTCTCGACATACTCCTGCATCAGTTCCGGATCGGTCACCTCCGAGGTGGAGACGAGATAGGCAGCGGGCATGGCAGTTCTCCTTGGTTGGAATGGGGTGTGCCAGGTACGCGACGGGTTATAGCTTGCGGGCTTGGCGGTGGCCTTCGTAGACCGCCTCGTAGGCGCTGCGGGGCGCGGTGGCGTCGCCGATGGTCTCGACCGAGATGGCGCGGGCCGCAACCGCCGCGTGCAGCGAATTCACGGAACGCCGGCCTGTCGCCATGACGATCCAGTCCGCCTCGATAACCCGCTCGGCTTCGTCGTGATGGACGTTGTAGAGCGTGACCTGGTTGCCTTCGATGCGGCGGACGAAGTGATCGACGCAGACCGCCACCTGGCTGCGGTAAAGCTTCGGCAGGATCCAGTCGAGATAGACGTCGAGGATGGTCTCCATGCCGACCATCGGCCAGCGGGTGACCAGCGTCACCTCGTCTGCGCCGCCATCCTTGCAGGCGACGGCGGTGAGCGGCGCCATCACGTCGCAGAGGTCGTCAAGCACCATCACCTTGCCGCGCGGCTTGGCGTGTCCCTGCGCTCACAGCGTCCCAGCCGACGCAATTGCCGCTCTCCCAGCCGGGCAACGCCTCGCCGGTCCAGCCCTGGAAGCCGTCGACGGCGACGGCCGATCCTGTGGCCACCACCACGTGGTCGGGCTTCACCTCCGCAAGCGCCTGGTCGATATCCTCTTCCGTGACCGGCGCGCCGGTGACGATGCGGGTGCCGTTCTTCTCGGCCTGCGCCGTGAGCCAGCGGCCGATCTCGCCGTACTCGGCCCGGCTCGGCAGGAGGGACTGCACGCGCACATGGCCGCCGGTCTCTCCCTCGGCCTCGTAGATCGTCACGTTGTGGCCGCGGGCCGAGGCGATGCGCGCGTATTCCAGCCCGGCCGGGCCGCCGCCGATGATCAGCACCGACTTGGGCTCCGCCACGCGGTCGAGCGTGCCCTCGCCCCAGGCCTTCTCGCGGCCCACCGCAGGGTTATAGATGCACTGCACCCGCCCGCCCCGGCTCACGCTCTTCCAGCAGAAGTTGGCGGCAACGCATGAGCGGATATCGTCGGCGTGGCCCTCTGCGGCCTTCTTGGCCCAGTGGGGGTCGGTGAAGAGCTGGCGCGCGAGGCAGATCGCGTCGCCGTCGCCTGCTTCCAGCAGCCGCTCGGCCACGTCCGGCGTGGTGATGCGGCCAACGAGCAGCACCGGCTTGGACGAGACCTCGCGAATCTTGCGGGCGTAGCCCCGCTCCCACCCCGCCTCGAACTCCATCGGCGTGTGGATGAAGGCGTGATGCACGCCGGCCGAGACGTTGACGTAGTCGATGTCGGCCCGCTTCTCGATGTCGGCGACAATGCTGCGCACGTCGTCGATTTCGAGATCGCCCGGCCAGAACGAGGTCGAGTTGATGCGGTAGCCGACGAACTTGTCGTCGCCGGCGGCGGCGCGCATCCGCTTCAATGCCTCGAGGGGGAAGCGCAGGCGGTTCTCCTGGGAGCCGCCCCAGCGGTCGGTGCGCTTGTTGTAAAGCGGCGAGATGAACTGCCAGGGCAGGTAGCCGTGGCTCAGATGAAGCTCGACCCCGTCGAGCCCCGCCGCGAACGCGCGGACCGCGGCGCTGCCGAAGGCCTCCAGCAGTTCCTCGATCTCGTCCTCGTCCAGCTCCTTGGGCGTGGATGCGCCGGGGAACTCGCCCAAGGGCACCTGGCTCGGCGAGACAGAGTACCAGGTCGCATCGGGGTCGTAAGTGGCCTCCTGCTTGAGGGTGGGGAAGCCCCGCACGCCCGAATGCCAGAGCTGGATCGCGAGCTTGCAGCCCTCGGCGTGGACCGCCTCTGCGATGCGGGACAGTGGCTCGATCTGCCGGTCGTCGAAGAGCTGCGGCATGAGCAGCGGCGCCATGATCGAGCTCGGGTGGACATGGGTCCCTCCGATGATGATGAGGCCGACTCCGCCCTCGGCGCGCTCCCGGTAGTAGTGGGTGGCCATGTCGATGAAGAGCCCGTTCCACGGGTCGGAGACCCAGCTCGGGCAGGTCGGCGGGAACACCACCCGGTTCTTGATCGTGGTGTTGCGAATCTTCCATTCTGAGAAAAGCCGTGGATAGGCCGCCATGGTGCGCTCCCCCTCTCGCGGGCGCGCCTGAGGCCAGGGCGCCCTGTGCATAATCGGCTCGCTCCATTACACTCGGCTTGGCGCGGAACGCCAGTTTCGCGGCCTCTGGCCGGTTCACATGCAGGAGGGCGGCGATGTCCGACACCTATCGCGCGGTGATCCCCTACGAATCCCTCGATCCGCTGACCATCGGCTCGGCCGACGATCCGTCCATGGTCTATCGGGAGACGCTGACCCTCGACATCCCCGAGGCCAACCTGCTGGCGGCGCTCTTCCCGGACGAGCCCGCGCCCATCGCGAACCCCACCGAGGCCTGCGCGGCCGCGCTGGAGGCACCGCATTCGGGGCCCGCGTTCTCCGAGATGATCGGGCCGGACAAGAGCCTCGCCATCATAATCGACAACCAGTTCCGCCCGACGCCAACCTCGAAGCTGCTGCCGGCGGTGCTGGACGCCATCGAGGCGCACGGCATCAAGGAGGCGCGCGTCGTCTGTGCCAACGGCAAGATCTTCCCCATGTCGGAGCGCGACACCGAGCTCAAGCTGGGGCGGGAGAACCTGGCGCGCA
This sequence comes from Geodia barretti, assembly GCA_030341885.1. Lineage (NCBI taxonomy): Eukaryota > Metazoa > Porifera > Demospongiae > Tetractinellida > Geodiidae > Geodia > Geodia barretti. The sequence continues at coordinate 39,919 of CASHTH010003626.1, forward strand.
TGGAGCGGCTCGGGATCCCCTTCTTCCAGAACGAGCCGCGCGACCCCGATCAATACGTCTTCATCGGCATGACCACGGGCGGCACGCCGGTCTGGCTACACAAGGAGGTCGCGAAGTCCGACGTCACGCTCTCCATGGGCCAGGCGCAGTCCAACCACTGGGGCGCCGGCGGGGGCGGCAAGCTGATCCTGCCCGGCGTGGTCTCTGACGAGACCATCGAATCGAACCACTGCGCCTTCGTCATGTCGCCTAAGACCCATTACGGCGCCATGGCCGGCCCCATGCGGACCGACATCGACGAGGCCGCGACCATGTGCGGGCTCACGGCGACGCTCAACAGCGTGCTGGATACGAAAGGCAGCCTCTGTTTCATCAACTTCGGCGCTCATCCGGACGCGCATCTCGAGGCAATCGCTACTTCAACGGCTATCTATGCCTACGACCGCCCCGCCGGCGGCCCGGCGGATATCGGTATCTGCGGCGTGTTCGCGCCCACCGATCACCTCTTCTTCCACACCGGCTGGGGCTGCATGTCGTCCGACCTGCTGGTGCGGGATGGCGGCACGCTGATCTATTGCAGCCCGTCGCCCGGCGTGAAGACGCATCTCGGCGACTTCCCGGGCCTCGCGCTCATGGACTTGATGAAGCCCTACATGCCGCCGTCTGCGGCCAATATGGAGCGCGTCTACCGCGACATCCACAGCCGCACGATCGAGATGTGGGCGGGCTGCATCTGGGTGCCGATCTACGAGGTCATGGTGCGCAAGCACCTCCACGTGGTGACGCTGGAGGAGAACCTCGACATGGCCGCCGATATCGGGATCGAGGCGGGCACCTCGCTGGAGGATGCCTTCGCCGCGGCGATGACCCGGCACGGGCCGGACGCCAGGGTCGCGGTGCTGCCCTTCGCGCGCTACCAGCTCCCGCGCGATGCGATCCGCATGCCGATGGAGGCCGAGCCGCTGAGCCAAGCGGCGGAGTAAGGCGGCGCCGTGTCTCCCTCCGGCGCGGCTGACGCGGCTCAGCCGATCACCGGCTCGACCACCATCGTGCAGCTGCTGGAGCGCTATCCCGGCGGCGAGGCGGCTCAGCTGATGGCGCGCCTCGCCGTGGCCCTGCGCCCACTGCTCGGGCGCGCTGCACGAGCCCATCAGCCTGGCCGCCAAGCGCCACGCGAACCGTGCAGGCCCCGTGGTCCGCGCCTTCCAGGCCCTGGAGCAGGGCGGCCCGAGCGAGGCGGAGATCGCCGAGGCCGCGACCAAGCACGAGAAGCGCCCCGACCCGGCGGTGCTCTGGGCCCGCTACGCGCGTTAGCTCGCGCCCGGCCTTCGGTTACCGACCCGCGCTGAAAGAATCCGTTGAGAATCTGCTCGGGCGTGCTGGCGGTCGCGTCCCGATGCCCCCTCAGCGCGCCTCCCACCTCCTCTCCGGCGGGTCCATAGAACTCGCCGAGCATGGTTCCCGTGAACCCCCGGACACTGTCTTCGACAGGCGTCTCGCCGCTATCCCGGCCTTCCCAATCGGCAGTAAAGCGCCCTTCAGAGATGCTGCCGCCGATTTCGAACGCGTTCGTGTCCGCGAGCGCCTCCCAGGCGGGACTGTCGGCTCCAGGGTCGAACCTCCGAAAGTCCCCGACCTGTCCGCTGATCGCGCCGTCATCCAGATTCGCGTCGAGAGAGAGCGTTCCCCTGATGAGATCCTTGCCGGTGGTGCGGTTGGGGTCGCCGGTATCCCAAATGTTGCCCAGGATGTTGCCCTCGTAGCTGGCGCTGCCGAGGGCCGACAGGGGCTCGGTCCGGGTTCTCGCACCGTAGGCGCCGAAGAATTCGAAGACCGTGCCGTCGTAGGACTCGCACCCGGCCGGCGTTCATAGGTGAACCATCGGGCGGTGGCCACGTAATCCCGCTGGGCAGGGTCGTCGTCGGTACCCAGATCGGTGTAGATCTGCACGCCGTACACGTGTCCGTCATGGGTCGTCTGGCCGAAAATGCTGTCGTATGAGGCGATATCGCTTGTTCGAAGTCGACGCTCGTTCGATCACCTCCAGGACATAGTTGACGACGATCTTTCCCGTGACTCGTCCTCAAGACGGACTCGATATAGGCGCTGTCGTCCTCGGGCGACGTCACGCCTCTCTCGTCTTCCGCAAAATTCCTTCTGACGTGGACGGAGAGAGGCGGAAACGCCAGCCATCCATGCTCTCCAGCGTGTCCTCATCGCTATCCGCGTACCAGGAGCCTAACGGACTCGCGACGAATCCGCCGACGACGATGGAATCGTCGTCCATGATCGAAGGATCGTCGCTGCAGGCCGAGAGAACGGCTCCCAATAGGACAGCGGTTGCAGTTGCCGCGGCCGCCTTGCCGGCTGGGGCGAACATCAGGTTCTCCTCCCCCGTGCGGCAACGCTACTTGTTGGGCGCGGCGATGCGGTGGCCGAGGGCGAACATCTCGAACTCGCCGTCGACCATGTGGGCCGTCCGCTCCATCTGGCGCTTGAACCAGGGGGTCTGGGTGTGGGCGTCGAAGTCGGCCTCGGTGAGATAGATCTCGTAGAAGATGAAGCGCTGCGGATCGTCGCGGTCGACGCTCACCTCGAAGGCGATGCAGCCCGGTTCCTTCGTGATCGAGTTGGCGGCGTGGCGTTTCACCAGCCGGGTGAACTCGGCGACGTGCTTCTTCTTGATCCTGAGGGCTGCGGCGACGGTGTAAGGCATGGGGTCCTCCCTCGCTGAACTCTAGAGCGAGTCCGTCTTCGACGGACTCGCGACAGGCCGCGACTGCGGCCCGCCGCTCCCGCGGCGCCCTCGCGGAGGCGCCGGCCGCCGGCCGGCCGCCGTGAGCGACAAAATGCTAGAGCGTTTCTGTGTCAAACGGAAACGCTCTGACACCGTTCAGGCGGCGGGCGGATCATCTCCGCTGCGCGCTCGCCGATCATGATGCAGGTGGCGTTGAGGTTGGCGCTGACGACGGTCGGCATGATCGAGGCGTCGGCCACATAGAGGCCGTCAAGCCCGTGCACCTTGAGGCCGTCGTCGACCACCGCCATGGGGTCGTTGCCCATCTTGCAGGTGCCGGCCGGGTGATAGACGCCGATGGCGTTGGCGCGGATGTAGGCGCGCCAGTCGTCGTCGCTCTGCACGCCCGCGCCGGGCAGGTACTCGCCGACGATGTAGCGCGAGATGGGCTCGCTGGCCAGGACGGTGCGGAAGAAGCGTGCGCCGAGCACCAGGGTCTCGATATCGCGCTCATCGGCAAACAGGTTCGGCTGGATCGCGGGCTGGGCGGGGGTCGGCCGAGGCAAGGCGCACCGTGCCGGCCGAGTAGGGCCGGTGCAGGTTGGTGATCCCGGTGATCGCAGGCCTGTCGAAGACCTCGGGCCCATCTGCGGTGAGGTCGTAGCCCGCCGGCGAGAACAGGTACTGCACGTGGGAGCGAGACTTGCTCGGGTCGCAGCGCCGGAAGCCGCAGACCTGGGCGATCGGCGTGGAGGCCGGGCCGGTGCCGGCCAGCAGCCACTGAGCACCGTAGAAGAGCGCGCTCAGTAGCCCGGTCTGCACATTGTAGGTCTTGCGGTTGACCCACATGGTCTGGCTGATCCCGGCATGATCCTGCATGTTCTCGCCCACGCCGGGGAGGTCATGGCGGACCTCGATGCCGTGCTCGCGGAGGTGGGCTGCGGGGCCGACGCCAGACAGCATCAGGAGCTGCGGCGAGCCGAAGGTCCCGGCGCAGAGGACGACGGCCTTGGCGGCGGTTGCCTGCCTGCGCTTGCCGCGCCGGAGGTAGTCCACGCCGACGACGCGCGTGCCCTCGAACCGGAGTCCCAGCGCCTGCGCGTGGGTCACGATGCGGAGGTTGTCGCGGCGCTTGGCCGGCCAGAGGTAAGCGCGCGACGCGCTGTGCCTCCAGCCCCGGCGCTGGGTGGCCTGGACGTAGCCCACGCCCATCTGCGGCGGTGCGTTGATGTCCTCGCGGAACGGTCATGCCCGCCTTGACGCAGGTCTCGACCAGGACGCGGGAAGAGCGGATGCAGCGAGCGGATGTGGGAGACGGAGAGCGGCCCGCCCGCGCCCGGTACTGGTCGGCGCCGCCCTCGAAGTCTTCCAAGCGGCGGAAATAGGGGAGCACGTGCTCGAAGTCCCAGCCGCGGCAGCCGAGCGCCGCCCAGCCGTTAGTAGTCCTCGGGCGCACCCCGCACGTAGGAGGTGGCGTTGATCGAGCTGGTGCCGCCCAGCACCTTGCCGCGCGGCATGTAATCCTCGCGCCCGCCGCGGGTCGATCCGGCTGGGCCATGAAGCGCCAGTCGTAGCGCGGGTTGGTGATGCCGTAGAGCATGGTGCCCGCCGGCATCAGGATGACCATGCGGCGGTCCGAGCCGCCGGCCTCCAGCAGCAGCACCCGGTCGCGCCCGTTCTCCGAGAGCCGTGCGGCGACCACGCTGCCGCTGGAGCCCGCGCCGACGACGATATAGTCCGCCTGATGGTCCGACCGCATCGCCCGGACCGTTAGCGAATAGTCAGCGCCTGTGGGCTAGGACCCGCCGCTGACCGTCGCCTTTTCGATGACCACGGCCTCTTGCGGCACGTCGCTCGGAAGGGGCCGCCGGGAGCCGGTCTGCAGCGCGGCGATGCGGTCCACCGTCTCCATGCCGTCGACCACCCGGCCGAACGCGGCATAGCCCCACCCTTGCGGGTTCTTGCCGCGATGGTTGAGGAAGTCGTTGTCCACGACGTTGACGAAGAACTGCGCGGTGGCGGAGTGGGGATCGGCCGTGCGCGCCATGGCGATTGTCCCCCGATCGTTGCCGGGGGCATCCGGAGCCTCGTTCTGGATCGGCGCGCGCGTCGGCATCTGCTCGTAGCGCTGCGTGTAGCCGCCGCCCTGGACCATGAAGCCCGCGATCACGCGGTGGAAGACGGTCCGTCGTAATAGCCATCCCGGACATACTGGACGAAGTTCGCAACAGTCTCGGGCGCGGCCTCGGGCTCGAGCGCGACTGCGAACGAGCCGTGCGTGGTCTCGAACGTGACGAGCGGGCTTCCGCCCTCGTCGGCCTGTGTCTCGGTCTGGTCACTCATCATGGTCCCCGCCGCGACGACAAGCGCGAGAATGACGGACAGCCGCCGCAATTTGATTTTGAACAAGGCTCTGCTCCCGAATCGTGAAGGTGCGTGCCGCCGCGCAGTCTACACGACCGCGCGATGAAAGGACAGGCGCGCCTCCGGTGCAGCGGCTCAGCCCTCCTGACGTCAGACGCCATCGGCCGCCGGGCCGCTTTCTTGACAGGCCGTGGCGGCAACCTTAGCGTTTTGTGCGGGCGAAAAGATTCATAAGTGCCCGAAACAGTCCTGCTTCAGGGAGGAGCATATGCCGACATCCGACAATGACATCCGGGCCTACGACAATGCGCTGAAGCGCATCAAGCACTTCCGCGGGCGGGAGCTCACCCGCCGTCAGGTGCTGAAGGCCTCGGCCGCGACGGCGCTCGGCGCGACACTTGCGTCGCAGTTCGTGCCGCGCGAGGTGCATGCCGACGTGGGCGGGACCATCGTCCACTTCGCCTCGTCCGGCAAACGGCTCGCTAATTCCTTGCGGGCGGTCAAGCCGCTCTTCGACAAGGTGTTTCCGAACGTGACGCTTGAGGTCGTCTCGAAGCCGATGAGCGAGGCGCTGACCCAGATCAACACCTACATGCGGTCCAAGAGCGACGCCTTCGACATCATCACCCAGGACCACGCCCAGTTTGCGGCGCTGGACGCGATGGGCGCGCTCACCGACCTCGGGCCCTATATCGAGCCCTTCCCGGACTGGTACGCGGACTATGAGCAGGATGTGCCGGAGAACTACCGCACATGTGGAACCTGCCCAAGGGGCCGGCCCCGCCAGGCTACGTCGCGGCCCTCGCGCCCGACGGCAACGCGATGATGACCTTCTACCGCAAGGACGTCTTCGAGAAGTACGGCGTGCCTGTGCCCGAGACCTGGGACCAGGTGATCGACGCCTGCAAGGAGATCCACGACCCGGACAACGAGCGCTACGCCTATTGCGCGGCGATGCAGCGCAGCTTCTGGGCCGGCTACCAGTACTTTGGCGCACTGCGCGGCATGGGCGGTGCCGTCTTCGCCGACGAGGAGAACAAGGACTATACGGTGACGCTGGAGAGCGAGGAGGCCTATCAGGCCCTGAAGGTGCTGGTCGAGCTCCAGAAATACGCGCACCCGGTCGCCGCCAACGCCGGCGAGGACGAGGTCAACCGGGTGTTCGCCGCCGGCACTGCGCTCTACAGCCCGCTCACCTGGGGCACGGCGGTGCTCAACGACGCGTCTTACACCGACCTGCACGAGCATTGGCACATGGATCTCTCGCCGCGAGGCACCGGACCCAACGGCGCTCACCGCGCGCTCGCCGGCGGCTTCGGCCAGTTCATGCCGACCTTCGGCGGCAATCGGGAGACCGCCTTCGCCTGGATCAAGTTCCTCAACTCAGGCGATCGGGAGGATCTGGACGGCAGCCCCCTCATCGCGGATGCGATCGTGGGTGCCGGCGGCCAGCTCTCGCGGGTCTCGACGCTCAAGCGCTGGTCGGACCGCAAGCCCTTCTTCGTCGGCCTGATGAAGGCCTATCCGGTTTCGGTGGCAACACACCGACGGTGCCGGAGGCCTACGCCATCATGGGTGCCATGGGCGAGGAGGTGGCCGACGCGGTCAACGAGGAGCAAAGCATCGAGGATGCGATGAAGGCCAATAGCAAGCGGGTCCATCGCATCATGGAGGACAGCGGCTACTACGCCTGAGTGAGTGAGGCCGGGGTCTTCCCGGAACCTCGGGCGTGACTGTAGCCAGCCTTGAGGCCCGGCCGCCGCGTGCGGCCGGGCCGTCCCGGCCGCTGCGGCCGGGTGCGGTGGCGCGCCAGCAGCGGCGCACCGCTTACATGTTGCTCGCGCCCTGCGTGCTGGTCCTGCTGGCGCTCGCAATCTTCCCGCTGGCCTTCTCGGGAACTCTCTCGTTCAAGGTCGACCCGCTCTACAACCCGGACGTGGCGCGCTTCGTCGGCTGGCGCAACTACAACGACCTGTTCGAGGACCAACGCTTCTGGAACAGCATCCGGCTCACCGTGATGTGGGCCGTTATCGTCGTCTCCATCCAGATGGTGCTCGGCTTCTTCCTCGCCGTGCTGCTCGATCGCAAGATGCAGGGCGCCGGTCTGCTGCGCACGCTCATCATCATTCCGGTGTTCATCTCGCCGATCGCCATGGGACTCACCTGGCGCTTCATCTTCGAGCCGGTCTCGGGCCTCGCCAATTGGATCCTCAACACCGGCTTCGGCCTCGAGAAATGGACCTGGATCTCGCACAAGGACACCGCGCTCGCCACGCTGATGCTCGTCGACTGCTGGCAGTGGACGCCCTTCATCGCTCTGATCCTGCTCGCAGGGATGCAGAGCATCTCGCCGGAGATCACCGAGGCGGCGCGGCTCGACCGGGTGCGCGGCGTCACCTTCTACACGCGCATCGTGATCCCGCTGATCCGCCCGGTCATCATGGTGGTGATCCTGATCCGGCTGGTGGATGCGATCCGTATCTTCGATCTCAACTTCATCATGACAAGGGGGTGGGCCGGGATCGTCGACGCTGCTCGCCAGCGTCTATGACTACACCATCTTCGAGCAGGGCCATCTCGGCCTGATGGCGGCCTACGGGTTCCTCATCCTGATTCTGATCAACCTAGTCGTCGTCTTGTTCCTCAATACGCTCTACCGAACGGAGAAGGCGGCGCGCGCCGCCGACCAGCCATGATGTCGTCCGTCTACATGCGGGCCATCAATGCGCTCGCGGTGATCGTCGTCATCGTGTGGCTTATCCCGGTGGCGTGGGTGGCGCTCACCTCGGTCAAGCCCACCAAAGTCATCAATGCCGAGACGCCCACGTTCTATTCGTTCGAGCCGACCGGCGAGCACTATGTCGAGATCTTCGACCGCTTCCGCTTCGACCGCGCGATCGTGAACAGCCTGATCACGGTGGGTGTCTCGACGTTGATCGTGATGATTCTCGCGCTGCCTGCGGCCTACGCCGTCGCCGAGCATGGGGCTCATGGGGGGCGATACCTGGGCCCTTGTCATCCTCTCATTGCGATTCATGCCGGGCGTGGTCGTCGTGCTGCCCTATTTCAAGATGGCCAATTGGTTCACCCTGATCGACACGCAGATCGTGCTGATCGTCGTCTATGTCGCCTTCGGTCTGCCGTTCGCGGTCTGGATTCTGCGCGGATTCCTGCTCGATTTGCCGAAGGAGGTGGAGGAGGCAGCCCGGCTCGACGGGCTGAGCTGGCTGCAGATCATCTTCCGCTCATCCTTGCCGATGGCGGCACCCGGCATCGCGGTGACGGCCATCTTCACCTTCGTCTTCAGCTGGAACGAGTATCTCTATGCGCTCTTCCTCACCTACGACAAGGCGACGACGATGCCGGTCGCGCTGCAAAAGACCATCGACCTCTACAACGTGCTGTGGGGTTCGCTCAGCGCCGGCGCGGTGATACAGCTATTGCCGATGATCGCCGTCGTGTTCCTGCTCCAGCGACACATCGCGCGCGGCCTCGCGCTCGGCGCGGTGAAATAGGGCCGCCATGAACGTCACGCTCCGGGGACTGGTTAAGCGCTTTCGCGACGGCACCGAGGCCGTCAGGGGGATCGACCTCGACATCGCCAAGGGCGAGTTCCTGACCCTGCTCGGGCCGTCTGGATGCGGCAAGACCACGACGCTCCGCCTGATCGCCGGGCTGGAGGAGCCGACCGAGGGCTCCATTGCCATCGGCGAGCGCGACGTCACCCACGTCGATCCCGGCGATAGGGACGTGGCGATGGTCTTTCAGACTTACGCGCTCTACCCCCACATGACCGCGCTGCAGAACATGACGCTCGGCCTCACGGTCGCGGGCATGTCCAAAGCCGAGCAACGAGAAGGCGCGGGAGACGGCGAAGCTTCTCAACATCGAGCCGCTGCTCGAGCGCAAGCCGGCGAAGCTCTCGGGCGGCGAGCGCCAGCGCGTCGCCCTCGGCCGCGCCATGGTGCGCAGCCCCGCCTGCTACCTGATGGACGAGCCGCTCTCCAACCTCGACCTCAAGCTGCGCGAGCACATGCGGACCGAGCTCAAGCGCCTGCATCAGGCGTACAAGGTCACGACCATCTACGTGACCCACGACCAGGCCGAGGCGCTGATCCTCTCCGACGTGCTGTGCCGGCTCGAGCAAGGGCGAGATCCAGTCAGTGTGGCCCGATCCGGTCGCGTAGTCTACGAGCGTCTCCCTGTCGAACATGTCGTCGCGACTTCATCGGCTAGTTGTCCCCGGCATCAACTTCCTCGCGAAAGCGCGATCTGCAGCGGGTCGGGCACCGTCACCGTTCGCCAGTGCCGCGCGCTGGAGGGCGCGGCGCCGGGCGCCGAGGGCGGCGGTCGCGGTCATGCCTCCTCGGCATCCGTGCCGAGGACGTGTTTCTGCCTGCAGCGCCGGTGTAAGATGGGTCATCGACAGAGAAAATCGGATCGACGGGCGCGTCGAGTTTCCACCGAATCCTACGGTGGCGTCATCATCGCCTTCATGTCGCGCTCGTACGCGCGCGCGATCTGCCGATGGTCAACCGCGAATACGTGGCGGCGAGCATCGACTGCACGAGGGGTCCCCGTCGGCGCCCGGTCGGCTCTGCTTCCGCGCGACCGCAATTCCTACTCCTCTTCGACGCCGATTGTCGGGTTCGCTCTCTACTTTTGCCGGGGTGTGATTTTTGGAGCTTGCCGCCGCGGCGGGGGGGGGTGTTGGGTGGGGGGGTTGGTGGGTGGGGGGTGGGTGGTGGGCCGGAACCTTTGGAGGAAATGCTCGGGCCGCGCTCGCCCATCACGGCAGGGCGCGCAGCGTGCGCCGCGGCGGCGCTGACTCTACCGAGTCGGGTGCCCTGCGCCAACGCGCCATGCGACGCGCTGCCACCTGCTTTCGGCGTGCTCACCCAGGCCGGCGCGCTGGAGACCGCTGCGCTGCCGCTGCTCACACCAAGTCGCGCGCCGTGGCGCCGGTACGCAACGCCGGCTTCCTGAGCGATTGCTCGCCAACGCGCTCGAGGGCGCGGGGCGCCGCCTGTTTCGACGAGGCGCTCGCGCGCTATCCGCGCGTTAGCGCGCACGCGCTTTCTCGACGCGTCAATGCCGCCACTCTCTGCTAACAACTCTCGGGCCCACGCTGCGCTGCGCGTCAAGTGTTTCGGGCCGGCCGCGGAGGCGGGGCGGAATGTAGGCCGTGGTTCGCGTGATGGCAGGCTCGCGTAGTCATGCTCGATCACGGGCCGCGCGTCGCAGTCTCTGGCCTCGCGTGCTGCTGGACCTGGAGCCGGCCGACGAGGCGTTTTAGAGCGTGGCGGCCGCTGCGCCAGGCCGGTGCGTTCGCGATCGCGGACGCGCGCGGGCGCCCATTCAATCAACCCGACCTCGGCAAGCTGCTGCTGCTGAGATCGGCGCGCCTGGAGGAGGCTGGTGCGCTGAGCCTCCTGCGGCGGGGCCTCGTGCTCGACGGCGCCCGCGCATGCGGCGCGCACGCCAATCTCTTTTGGCAACGTGTGCTCCAGTGAGCCTATCACCGCCTGGACGAGGCGGAGGCACGCCTATCGCCGGGCGTCGATTGCGCTGGACCTCCGCGCATGCGACGCGGCTACGAATGCCATATCTCGCAATGACGCTCCTCAGCGCCGGCGCGCAGAGCTATCGCGTGCTGGTCTCGTAAAGCGTCGAGACGCGGCGCTTCGCTGACGCCGTTGAGAGGAAATCGCCTACCTTCTCGCCAATCGTCCATCCGGCATGATCCACGTGGGCCGGGTGTGCTTGCTTGCTGACCACGTGACGACGGCGCGCACTTGCCTGCTCTGCTGGCCGCGCTTGCGACGGACGTGCTGCGCCACGCGCGCCGCCTCGCTTGGCGCCCGCCGCTCTGTGATCGCAGCGCCGGCGGTGGGGTGAGTAGGCGTCGCGATGTCACGGTCGCGGCCCTTCAAGCTCCAGCACGATGACCGAGCAGTATTTGTCCGTCCGGCTCTGCCAAAGCGAAGTGCCGCCTTCGACGCGCTTCGCAGGATAATCGCCGCGGTCGCTGCGAGCAGGTGCTCGCGTTTGCGCTTCCTGCGAGGCGCCGCCGGATTGGTGCGCCGATCGTCCCTCGTTATCCCGCGAGTGGCGGCGCATCGCGCCGGCCTACAATCGCAATCGCCGCGCTCCTCTCTCCCCGTGAGTCCCCGGCATGCTGGCGCGGCGCCGTCAATCAGTGCTCGATCGTCCTGGCGCCATCGAGCGAGACCTGCTGCGAGAGCGCGCGCCCACCTGTTGGCGGTCGTCGAAGCGACTTCTCCTGAGCGAGGACGCGCTGGAGCGCTGTGCGCTGCTTCTGCCATTCGATGCCACGGTCTAGGGTATCAGTGAAGCGCGGGCTTACTCGGCGCTATCTGGTGGACGGCTTCTCGCCTCGCCAGGTCACTCGCGCTGCAGAGTTCGCGCGACGATGCTGCGCGACTGCCTGCCCGGCATCTTCCGTTCCCATCGGTCTGGAGCAGCTCTGGGCCTACAAGTACGATTCCAGGCTGCAGGGGATCGCCACCCATGCCGACTTCGCCGCGGTCAGACGTGTCACATTCGGGGTGACCCCGACGAGCGACCGCGATCCGACGCGGCGGCCTGGTCGTCCACATTCTGGCATGCCGGCGCCGTCGGACTGGGCCTGTCGCAGCTACAATGCCGACAGCGCCCGCATGGCGCGCTTTCTCGAGAAGTACGGCCGGCGGCGAGGCGGTGACGGGTGCCCTATCGGCGGAACCGAGGGTGGTGATCTTCGATTCCGACTCTCTTCCCGCAACCGCCGATCCTCGACTGTTTCCGCCTCCTGCTACGACAGAACCGCTTAGCATCAACGTCACGATGCTCTTCGGCGCGCGCGGCGGCGCTAGAGTGCTGGAACTGGGCTGCCGCAGGCCAACACCACTCTGACGGTGCGAGAGGGCAGCATGAGGACGACGGCCACCGGGCCATCGAGGCCTGGTCTCATGTTAGAGCTGGAACATCGTCGAGGTCGAGTGCATGGTGCCCGACCTCTTGCCGCGCGTGCCGACCGCGGCAAGATTCTGCCCACCGACAAGTTCATCGAGGGCCTCGCCGGCGGCCAACACCGCCTGCCGAAGAACGTCCTGGTCCATACGCTCACCGGCGACTTCCCGCCGCCGGGCGCCGTCTCCATCGACGTGAGCGACAGCGATTTCGTGCTGGAGCCGGACCCGGCGACGCTCACCCTCGTGCCCTGGTACAACGAGCCCACCGCCCAGGTGATCGCCGATTGCGTGCTGCGGGACGGCGGGCATTCGCCCTTCTATTCCCGCCGCGTGCTCGCGCGCTTGCTGGAACGTTACGTCGAGCGCGGCTGGCACCCGGTCATCGCACCGGAGATCGAGTTCTACCTGGTCGAGAAGAACACCGACCCGGACCAGCCGCTCAAGCCGCCCATCGGCGCCTCCGGCCGGCGCGAGGCGGGCGCCAGGAGTTCGGCATCGACGCGGTCAACGAGTTCGACCCCTTCTTCGAGGACCTCTACGACTATTGCGAGGCCCAGGAGCTCGATATCGATACGCTCAACCACGAGAGCGGGGCCGGGCAGGTGGAGATCAACTTCCGCCACGGCGAGGCGCTCCGTCTCGCCGACCAGGTGTTTGTCTTCAAGCGCACGGTGCGCCAGACCGCCCTGCGCCACGGCTTCTACGCCACCTTCATGGCGAAGCCGATGCAGGGCGAGCCGGGCAGCGCCATGCACGTGCACCAGTCGGTCTACGAGGGCGCGGAGCGTCGGCCGCTCTTTTCCGACGAAGACGGGGCCGAGTCGGCGGCGTTCCGCCACTACCTCGGCGGCCTGCAGCGCTTTCTGCCGGCCTTCACGCCGCTCATGGCACCCAACGTCAACTCGTTCCGCAGGCTTCGCTTCGGCGCGAGCAAGCCGTTCAACGTCGGCTGGGGTTACGACAACCGCATCGCGGGCCTGCGTGTGCCGGGACGCGCCGCCCCGGAACCGCCGGGTCGAGAACCGCCTGCCGGGCTCCGACACGAACCCCTACCTCACCATCGCCGCCACGCTCGCTGCCGGCTATCTCGGCATGACCGAGGCGCTGGAGCCCTCGCCCCCGGTCGAAGGCGAAGAGACCGGCGCCTTCGAGACACTGCCGCTCGACCTCAGGACCGCGCTCGAGCAGTTCGAGATCCTCGGACGAAGCCCGCGCCATGTTCGGCGAGCGCTTCGTCAGGGCTTCACCGAGGTGGTGCAGGCCGAGTACGACGCCTATCTGCGCGTCGTGAGCTCCTGGGAGCGCAAGTTCCTCCTCCTCGCCGTCTGATGAGCCGAGCCGGCCGCTACGCGCAGCACGACGGCGCGGCGCCCACCTGGTACGAGGCGAGCGCGCGGACGAACCCGGCCTGGCCGCGCTCGACGGCGATAAGCGCGCGGATGTCTGCGTCATCGGCGGCGGCTACACGGGGCTCTCCTGCGCGCTCCATCTCGCCGAACGCGGCTTCACACCTCTGCTGGAGGCGCGGCGCATCGGCAACGGCGCCTCCGGCCGCAACGGCGGGCAGCTCGGCAGCGGGCATCAGGCTGCGTCAGTTTCGGGACTCTCTGGAGCGGGAGCTCGGCGCGGAGCGGGCGGGCTGTTCTGGTCGCTCGCCGAGGAGGCGAAGGCGCTGGTGCGTGCGCGCATCGCCCAGCCACCGGCTATAGACTGATGAACATAAAAGCCCTGGCATAGAAATAGCAGCGAAAAGCCGCGCCATGCCCGGGCAGATGGACCGAGCGAGGCGGAGTTTAGTCGAAAAAGATAAGGGGAGTACGAAGAGATAGAGGTGGTGTGGTGATGATGTTTTTGTTGAATGGTGTGTGTTTTATTGATGGGATTGCGTTGGTTTTTGTTTTGGTTGATGTGTGATTGAATGTGTGTGTGAATGTGTTGGATGGATGGTAGAATGGGGTTGTTTGATGTTGTGCTGTATGTGCTGGACCTTCTATCCCGCGCTGCCGGCTCCCGCGCGGAGGTGGACCTCGAGGATTTCTGGGGACGGTCCGTTCGGACCGGGGCGCGGGGCCACCCTCCACCCGCTAGGGGACTATGCGTTAGGCCTCGCACGCGCTGGCGGCGGAGGTTGAGGCGTTGGACATTCGCGAAGGTTCGGCTCGTGTCGCGGTCGCGCCGGGCACGCCTGTCGGTTTTCCGCAGGGCCCTGCCACACGGTCACGGCGGCGAGGTCGTGCTGCCTGCAACGGCTATCTACGTATTGCGCTCGACCCCGGCATCGCGCCGCACGAGCCATTTAGAACAACTTCCTCCTGGGCGACCGATTGCCGCCGCTCGGCGATGGCGGCGTCGAGCGCGCTGATCGCCGAACGATGTCGCGTGGTCGATACGAGCTTCGTGGTGAATATTTCGGCTATCGACCGATGGCGGAGCGTATTCGGCGGCGGATTTGAGACCAGCAGGCAGCGTTCCCCGCCGACCCAGGCCCGCTCGTCCGCCAACCCAAACCATGACTGCGCATCTTTCCACCCCCAGCTCGCCGCCGAGGGTTGCGGGATCGACCCATGTCGGGCGGACCCTTGCCATCACCAGGACCCGGAGACGAGATTGGGCTGTAGGCTCTCGGCTGAGTCCGTTACTACGCGAAGGTTACTACTCAGGCCATCGGCGTGGCGCTGGCCACGCTCGAGGCGCGCGAGTGCGGAAGCGATCGCTTCGGCACGCTGGGGCTGTTCGATGTCTTCGCACACCTGCTCGCAGCCGCCATTCCCGGCGGCTGACGGGCCATGCGCTGGGCCCACGATTCGCCTGGGCACTGGCCTACGGCGCAGCTCCGCGACCGGATGTGAAAGGGGCACGCCCAGGGTGCTGGAGCGAGTTCGTCTTGATCGGTGGTGTTCGCACGATAGTCTGCGTATCTGCGGGCCCGCGGCTCCCTGTGCGGCGACCCATGGTCGCTCCCGTGGCACGCGTGGACGTGCGCGCCCGGAGGCGCCGGCCGGAGGCGGTGACGGCTGCCTGTGAGAGCGGAAAACACTATTCGCGACCCGTTCCTCGCGCGCGCGGAGGACCCTGGCGCGCTTTGTGTGATGAGGGCTGGCGGCGATGAACGCGATGGCGACGACCGCCACCAGCACGGTTCACGAGACCGAGTTGATCTCGGCGTTCACGCGAGGCTCTGACTGCGAATAGTATCTTCATCGGCAGCGTCTGTAGAGCCGGGGGCCGCTGGTAAGGAATTGGCGATCACCAAGGTCTAGAGGGAGAGGGTTGAAGGCAACAGCCAAGGCCGGCGAGCAGCGACGGGCTCCGGGCTGATGATCGGAGCGTGACGGCGAAAGAAGGTGCGCTTAAGTCGGTCAGCGAAGATGGTCCATAGCGGCCTCCTATCAGCGAGCTTGGTCCATAGGTGAGGCAGGCGGGACTGCACGAACACCGCACTAGGCCATGGTAGAATTGGGTTGATGTGTGGCGCACCGTCCTGGTCCACGTAGCCGAGCGCGCCCAGGATGAGGCGACGTAAGAGGAAGCTAGCAACGATGGAGCAAACGAGAGGCCGGTGATGTTGGTGAGACTTCGGGCATGACCTTGCAGCGGCGCGTTAGACCATCCCTGAGGAAGATGTCGGTTGCGGCCGGGGAAGAGCCCGGAGTGTGGCAAGCACGGAACCCGGTAGAGTTCCGGCGAGACCAGCCTGCCACGTGTGGAGGGGGGGGGGGGGTGATGACACGAAGGCGACCTTCAGTTGCGTCATCCAGGCGTTTCGTCGAGCTGAAGCATGCTCGTGTTCGCCACCATCGAGACATAACACTGGTGGAGGAATCCGGCCCAGCCCAGTCACGAGCTTGAGTCGTTGAAGGAATAGGGACGTCGCAGGAGGATCGGGGAGGTATGAGGAAGTCGAAGCCCCAGTCTGTTGAGCCGACACCAGGTGACCGCGCTCAATCCCTCGCCGAATTCAGGCTTCCCGCTCGAGCTGGGCATGCTGGTACGATGGAAGAGAGAACCTGGGCACGATCAACACGCAGTCCAGCAGGAGGGTATCAGGCGACCGCCGACGCCAACGGCCAGTCGCACGGTTGTGAAGAACTTAGGGTCAGAGAATCCGCCCGATAATTCAGGCGTGCGACGGAGCAGCCGCAAGCAGGGTCGGGGATCACGAACTAGCCTGACGGGTCCGGGTGATGTAAATCACCAGCAGGCCGCCGGCGCGATGCCGGGCTTCGCCAGCGGTACGGGATTTTCCAGAAGGCGTGGCAGGCCTGGCATGGACCGAGATCGGCAGAGGCTCCCGCAGCGAGCGGTCCTATCGACACCGGTTGTGCGTAGAGCGGCGACAGCACCATGACGAGCATGGGTAGGAGTAGACACGCGATGACGATTATAGAGCCGCTGATACGGTGGTGAGGTATGACCAGCGGATCGTCGATCAGCGCGAGCCAGCGGGGAGGACGCCGTTTGATGCATCCCCTCGTTCGTGAGGATCCCGATCCAGGCATAGACGGGATGACGGAGGAGGGTCCAGAAGGGAGGCTCACAGCATTCAACAGGCTCGTCCTGCCAGGCGCGCGGCGACGCTAGGGCCATGGCATAGGGCGAT